>JAIPRL010002153.1:0-65278 GCA_025469235.1 Pemphigus obesinymphae | reverse complement strand
TATGATACCAATATGATTTAATAAGATCAACTATTCAACATTTTATATCATGCTTTTTATCTAAAACCAATTATGTGATAAGGACAAAAAACATTCATTTTCGTAATTTCAAGATTTTTCCAAAAATGAATTATAATTTTTAAAAATTTTAAATAAAAATTGAAACAAACATTGCGTTCCTCGCGTTCCTTGATAAATAAAATTAAGGGGTACGCTGTTCAACATGAAAAAAATGGAGAGTAGCTCCGTCCCCCTGCGTCCCTCCCCAAATCCACCACTGTTTATATAATGAGAGATGCGACTGAATTTTAAGTAAAACGTACGTAAATTTCCATTTACGTGGACTTGCCGATACTTAGTTACTCACCGGGTCTCACTAATCACAGACCTGACCTGGACGACCTACGTATATTACATCGTGTGTCGCGGAACGAAACGCGGACGGCGCACAACAGGTAAAACGCGAGCGCGCGGGGCAGGTGTGCTGCTGGGCGTCGGGCAAAAGGCGGAGCGACGGACCGCGGTGGTGGACCGCCGGTGAACGCCCATCGGGCACGCGGGTACGCCGGTCGCCGGGACGTTGCGCCGTTTATCAATGACGCGTCGCTGCCGGCCGTATTAGCTTCGCCGTGTCCGTTCGCGCGGCGCATCTCCGAACGGTATAATATATTATATTGATTTTTATTTTTATTTTTTTTTTCCGTTTTCATTTCCGCGGCAATCCGTATTAATGTAACAGTTACGGTATAAATATTATTATCGTGTTTGTGTATTTTTTTTTCCACCCTAACCCCCCCCCCCAACCACCACCACATTGAAAATGATAAAATAAACCGCGAATACCTAATACAATATAATACACAGCATAGGTGTACGTACGTATAACATTATTATGTTACAGTAATAGCGGTAATTTTTTCTCGTGTACATATTATAATTCGAAATAAATCTTAACGTGCGCGTGTGTTTTTTTTTTTTTTCACTCTTTCCGCGCAATATAAACGCGATGTCCGAATATTCCTAATAATAATATAGTATAGCAGTGATAACAATAAATAGCGTATTTATGCGAATAGTGTAGTAGTGACAGTGCGCGTGTTCGGCGAACGGACGACGACGCGTTGTACCGGGCCGAGGACCGTATATTATAATCATGCACGTCGAGTTGGACGGCGGCGGCGGCGGCGGCGCGTCCCCGTGGGCAGCCGCCGCGGTACTCGGGCACCACCACCATCACGGTCCGGATCACCACCACCACCATCACCACCATCTCCATCACGTGACGGCCACCGCCGCCGCCGCGGTCGCCGCAAACAATTTTCACCCACATCATCCCTCCCACACGCCGATGGATCTACACGTCCCTCAACCCTTCCCGTACTATAGGTAGGTCGAAATATATTATATTATGTGATCTAGTGATGCACAAAGCAAGACCAAGACCAAGACCATGGCAGTCTTGGTCTTGGTCTTGGTCTTGCGAAATTCTTGCAGTCTTAAATTTTTTTTTTTTACCAAAGTTATAAATAAGAATAAATAATTTATTTATACGTACACAAGGGGGGATACAGGGAGCAATCGGGGTAATTCCCCCCCCCTTCCGTTCACAAAAAATAATTAGGTAGGTACCGGTGTAATTTACTGTTTTCGATAACGCCAAACTTTCAAGAAATAGTAGAATATCTGTTTACCCATATATTCGATAAACGATTATTATCATTTCCAAAAATATTACAATAGGATATTGATGATTGCATTACCTACGAGAAATCTGTAGATTTGGTGTGGAATTATAAATAATGTATACCAAGAACAAAAATGTAATAAATAACGTATTTAATTCATTAATTTTTATTTTATTTAAAAGCAAGACTTGCAAGGGTCTTGCATTATAAGTCTTGGTCTTGCATACATTTTTATTTCAGTCTTGCTATGAAATAGTAAAATCTTGGTCTTGGTCTTGCTAGCTCTAGTACAGTCTTGGTCTTGCATTTTTGCAGGACCAAGACCAAGACTGCATGATCAAGACCGAATTTGACCATCACGAATGTGATCTGGTTTCTCGCTTTCAACTCTCCGGGCTCATTACGAAAAGTCGTTCTAAAAAGGATTTTTTCCCCCCAAAATTCACTTTTTTTTTTTTTGTTTTACAGAAATGACATTAGCGTGTAAAAACGCGCATCTTTTGAGCTAAAAATCGAACTTGTACAATATTACTGTTGGCGATTTTCCGGAGCACTAAAACGTACATTTAAAAAATGACCATTAATAGAACCGAACTAATATAATATACTAACACTTATTGTATACACGAAAAGGTTCTATATCCGCATCAATCGCACTACAATAATGACACAACGTATATGTACAATATACAACATTATATATTGTCTTTGACGCATGTCACAAAGGTCTTAAGTCAAACATTTCCATTTTCGACATACGATATTTATTGTCTATATTGTGATCTTTATATCGTGCGTTACACAGTTATATAATGCGTGGTATAAAAGTCTTAAATGGAAAATTATTCTTTTATTTTATTTGTAATTGTATTATTATTATTTTATTTTCGTAACCAAGCGTTATTGACGTAAGACCTTTATACCATGCGTTGGAGATAACATCATGGAATATCTCGCGAAACATTATAAATCACTAAATAATGGAATTATCAGTAGGTACTAATTAATATTTTTCGTGGTTTTGTATATGGGCAGTGTTATTAGAGTTCTTGTTTTATTAATATTGAATATTGATGATGGAAAAATTGAATTTGTCGCGGTTTTATTACGAAATTATTTCAACCAATAATAGAGAAATTAAATGTTAGAATGAAAAAGTTGTAGCTCGGCGAATTTTTTTTGTAATTTAGCATAAAACGGTTCTATTTAATAGTTTACATTTTCATATTTATATTGATGTACAGGAATTTTTTTAAAGTGAAGTATAAGTATAGAAGTTATTCTATAAGTTGGTGTCATTTGCATAACAAAATCTTAACTATATAAGGAATATAATATTTTATCTTAAACTTATAAGAATATTGCAGGTCTCCTGAACAATTCTATGAAAACGATTTAGAGCCTTTTCATACTAAGCCCACGAGGTATAATAATATAATATGATACCTAGTACGATTTTAATGATAGTTTTTTTCATCACATATTTTAAACGCTCGTCAGTGAAGACGATAAAAATGTTCTAGTGGTAATTTCCAATTACAACGACTGACTGTATGTGTGCAATATAAAATTATCATAATATTATATGATCTATAAAATGTTTAAATTTGACCGTGATCAGGTTTTAAATCATATCTTTATAGCACTGTGTAAATGTACTAAATATATATTTATATAAAAATCTATTAATAAATTAAAATATCGGGACCCAATTATATAATAACATATAATGAAAAAAAAATCAATAAAACAATTCGTATATTATTATGTTTTGAACAAAAAAAATTGTCTGTAAATTTATCATATAATATCTAACCAAAAACAATATTCAATTAAAATAAAATATTGAATTTTTTTAATGCGTAAGTAGTAGAACATAATTTTTCGGGTGCAGGATCAAGGATCATGCATGCAGTGACGGGTAATTTAATATCAATCAGTTTGGAATTTGTTCCCCGCATCTCCTTGTACCAGTTGGTCAGATCAATGATTACAATAATGAATTAATTTGGAAATCGTCAACATTTAAAATCAAAACGTACCTAAATTTAACCATGTTTTGTGTTTTTTAATCTTTTGGACTGCATTTATCAATTGATATCTGTAGGTATATGCTATTATTTATATAAACACTATTATAAAGTCCATTACTATATCTGATCAATTTGGAAACTGGCCAATTTGAAATATATAACATAATTATTATTACCAGAGTTAGAAATTTAATTAATGTGTTGAAATTTTGATCATTTTTTTTTTTTTTTTTTTTTGTAGAAAATGGGAATGATTTATTAAAAATAAAAAACAATGATGTATGTGTAGGTACATTGTGTAATATCTATAATATATAATATCTATATCTACCTATATACGTAATTATTTATATGTAAATCAATTTTGATAACAAAAATGTAACTTTAAGTGTAATGTTATCATGGTTTTAAATTATTAAAAGTAGGTAGGTATATTAAAATAATAAAAATTGGTTGTTTTTTTGTTATTATAAAAGCATCTGTTTTAGAATATCTAATATACACCTACATAATATATAATATAATAATTTTAATAATATATATAGGTGTATATAGCAAAACGTGCACAAATTTTTCAGGCCTTCGAGATTAAAATGTCAAATTTTACATAAGATATACGAATAACAAATTTTCGAAATTTTAAAAATTTTTCTAAAAATGGTCGAAATAAATTAAAAATGATCAGGTCTGTTGTTATGAGCTATATATATATATATAATAAATTGGTACTCTAAATAAACATTTTAAGATTCTATGATTATAAATCTTCATAAATCTATACTAAAATAGGTACCTACAACAAATTAACAATGAAAATTGAATTTGTTAAAAACTGGTTTACAGTACATTTATTCATAAAAAGGAAAGAAAAACATTGGAATACGTTTAAACAAGACCGGAAAGCTCATTCTGCGAGTGTATTAAATTCCCGGTTTCTAAACGTATTTAGACAATAAATTATAATATTATAAACAATTTGTTTAACCTACTATACTTATGTATGGACACTTAAAACTACCGAATAAAAATTGTAAATATTGATATTAGTAACCACTTACCACAGCAATACGAATTGTACAGGTAAAGACAGGCATACGTCTAAATGCGTCTAATTTAAAACGAATAATGTTTATCTCCCGGGGAACCACCAAATGAATAAACTATATACAAGTATT
This sequence comes from Pemphigus obesinymphae, assembly GCA_025469235.1. Classification (NCBI taxonomy): domain Eukaryota; kingdom Metazoa; phylum Arthropoda; class Insecta; order Hemiptera; family Aphididae; genus Pemphigus; species Pemphigus obesinymphae. Next base: position 60,385 of record JAIPRL010002153.1, on the reverse strand, counting down.
ATTACTTGGTCGTATACGTACAACGGGGATATAAGGTGTCTAAACTTATGTTTAGAAACCTAAAATTATGTTATTGAAATAACAATGCCATAAAAAAATCAGTGGTGTACATACGGTTGGGGGGGGGGGTGGTTGCACAGGGTTTCCAGAGGCTTTTTTTTTTTTTTTTTGTGGTAATTTTAAATCGTTATAATAAAAAATTCAATTTGTCAAGATTCAATGAGTAATATTAGTAAATGTGTTGACACATTTCGACAGTTGATATTAATAACAAAACTATTGTGAATTAATAATATTTAAAAAAATGTATTTAATCTATGAGTGGATACACTGTAATTTCAACATTTTCTGTCAAAAGCAAGCACAGCTGATATATACAATGAGAGCCATGGAGGTTAGCTATAGCCACAGCATTATTATCAAAATTTCTAAAATGTTTCGTTGTTTTATGATGTTTATTGTAATTATTACTTTAAATATTTAGTAGTTACCAGTGTGGTATGGTATGTTTTAAATATATTTAATATTAACGGAAATTGTTTGACCAAAAAATGGAAGCAATGAAGTCCACGAGAAAAAAGATAAAAGCTGTTGATTCGTATTTTAAAAGAATTGACAAAAGTAAAGTAAGTGTTACAGTTTACACCATACAGCACGAAAGACAAAGTATTATAGTTGATAGGATTATTAAACTAAATATTTTTAACAAAACATTTTAAAAAGTTATTCAGTACCTAAAGTTTATTTTTATATTTAATAATATTTCTAATATATATAGGTACATTGCACCTAGAGACTAGAGACCAAATATAATAAATTAAGCTAATATATTATACTTACCTACCTATATCGACTGTGAATATAGACATGAATTATTGTAGTTTATTAACTTTGCTTTTACTGCTTTATTATTTTTTTGAAAAATTGTTTATATACATATAGATCATATTGTCTTCCAACAGTTTTGTTTTAGCCACGGATATTTATAAAAATGTAGAGGTTGCATCATAAATAACAGATTATACACACTATGGATAGAGCCATAGCCTGTCTTTTCAGTGTATGCATTTGCAGATATTATTAGCGAGGAGTGGAATACTTAAATAACTTAAATAACTTAAAATTTATCTAGATAAAGATAAATGATAATTGATGAAAATGTATCTAAATAAATACAAAATATTGTTAAAATTTATATTATTTATAAAAAGATAAAACATTTTTTTCTAGATAAAAAAATGTTCATAATTTTTTATTATTATTTCTTTGTAGGCTAATATTTTGATATTAAAACATTTATTTTATGACAAATACATTTGGTATTAATTTATAAAATTATGACTATAGTTATTCCATAAATATTTTTAAACTTAATAATATAAAAATTCTAAACTCTTCGAGCGTGTTACTATAGTTTCTTATACATTTTGAAAGTAAGTATTATGATATGAATTGGTTAAACGGTACCTATACATTATACTACTTCGTATAGAAACCTAAAACTGTATAAATATTATGCCACGGGTATCTCCACCAAAATGATGTTTACTTATGTTGTACTTTTATTTACTCAAATTGAATATAGATATCAACTTTATATTTGAAATTAAAACATGAAAAATGTATATACATTTTTCAAACAATTTTTTTTTTAATAAAATTTGGTCTTAACCAAAAACATAATAGTATATTTTATTTAAAAAAAATACAACCAATCAATTAAGTTAATTGAGTTAATTAAATTAAGTTTAAAAAAATTATATCACCGTATTATTATTTATTTAAATTGTGGAACCCAAGTAAAAACAAATGTTGTATTTTATAATGTTATACCTACCTATTATTTTCTTAAATGAAAAGTAAAAGTATTTGGATAAATTTACTTCAAAAAGTCAAATTTTTATCTAAGACAGTTGTTTAGATACATTGTTATTATTTATTTAGATAAAATAAAAGATAAGAAAAAAACTATCTAGATAATGTTCAACACTGCATTATAAGCAGAATAACTGCAGGTGGGTATCTCGAAGGCGACTCGTTGCTGACGATGGTCACATGTATAACATCGTGGTTCTAACCATTGTATGTGATCTATGATAGATAATAAATCATGAATGGATAGGAAAGAACTCTGTAAGCCATACATGATATCTTTATATAGTTATGTTTTATTTTTGTTATTCTGTAGCAGTATCAATATCAATAGAACTATCGCAGAGAAATGGTAGCATATGAATAGTTAAAAAAGAGTCTACATAGTTTTTAACATGATATGCCTTTTTTATATATTTACGTATTTATATATTTTAAGATTTTTATATGCATACATACTGTTTTAAGCTTTTTTGTGAATAGTGCTTACATAACTGGACTTTACTTATATCTATTACAACTATCTTATTATGAATTATATATGGATTAAAATTAACACTAAACTCTTTTAAGAAATATAAATATAGAATATCTTCTCCTATTACTTAAAATACTTTTCTCCTCTTATTATTAAGTCAGCTCTAAAAGTCTAAATAGAACAAGTAAATAGTTGATTCTACAAGTCTGTTTTTCGAAGGGGTATGGAGGACTCTTAAAATGTCATACAACACAATACCTACCTATTAATGTTAATTTAATAATATAATAGTTGTTATATTTTCCATCAGTAAGAGATCTGAAATATTGACAACAGTATTCAAAAAATTTGTAAAACACTAAAAAAAAAAAAAAATGCATTGAAAGATAATCGTTTCAGAGATTAGCATAAGGTGTTTACAAAATAAAATTTTTAACCTAACATAAAATCATGCTTTACGCCTAAAATTTAAATTAATTTTTATTCATAAGTGTACAAATGTAATTTATACACACTTTAAAATGTTATATATATATTTATAATTTGATGTTAAAATGAAAAATTATGAAATTAAGAAAATAATGTTAGAATATTTGTTATTAAATAAATAATGATAATAAGTATCAATAAATTCCTGGAAGGTAGACCAAGTGTATATCTATATCAAGTTTAACTATAAACTATACCTATTATATATATATTATAGCTAATATAAAAAGCTAAGTGAGTATTGAGTAAGTAGGTACCATTATAGTTATCTACCTAGGTATTTATAAATAATGGCAGGATTTCAATTTGACATGGTGTATAGTATATTGTATCGTGTGAAACGAATTTATTTGTTAGACATACTTTGTACTGTAAAATAGACTCTTCTCTCTCCTCAAGATCTAAAAGAAATATTAAATACAGATGATGATAATAATAATAAAAAAAGAAACAAAATAGGTAATAATAAATGTGGTTTTATATAGTTTATAGAGAGCCTATTATTACTTTTTCCATTTTTTTTTTTACTATAGATACAAGTCCTACACAATTAATCGATTATAAAGGATAGAGAAAGTAATTCGCGTTAATTTACTTTGAAATGTTGATAAAAAAAAGTTGGACATTTATTGATTTTCTTTACGTATATTATTATAGGTAAAATAAATAAACTAGTTTGGGACTTATAATAAATATAGGTTTTAATATTTTTCCAGGATTCTTTCGTGTATATTTCGATATGTATTTTATAAAGTGTTTGAGTTAGGTTTTTATACAAAATACACTTTTAATAACAGTTATAAGAGTTATTCTTCACTGCGCTCAATCGTTTAACCTTATTGATTAATTTTGGTCCCAAACTATTAAATTTATGCAAATTTTTGATTTATAGGGGATGGAAGCACATCGATTATTGGATAGGATATTAGTAGAAGCTTGTTGTAATATACATTACTGTTACTATAAAAAGTATATAAACCTATATAAAATATTTATGACGTCTCCTGCACATGGTCACATGTATATTAGTATTTCAGTAATATTATACTATTTACACTATATACTTATATATGTTATTTTCCCACTTATAAAAAATGTCAGTCATAAAGACTAGTTTTCATTAATAACCGAAAATAATTTAGGAAACTAATGTAGGTAAAAATAAAAAAATTACCTTTGGAAAGTACAATATTTATAAAACGAATTTTCTATAAAAAATCATTTTTCTCCTACTGGACTCCTACCTAAAAAGCTTTTTTAAAAAAAATAAATATCATAGAAAAACCAATAGATTTAAAAATATTATATAAACGTTAAACAGAAAGAAAACAAAACCTTAACACATTTACAAAAAGTAAATTAACGATGTTCTAATAATATTTTGGGGTCATTTTTATTTTAGAAGTTTAGTTATTAAGTTATTAATTAAGTACATTAATTAAAACATTTAATCAATAATATAAAGCTGTTTTTAAACAATTAATTGAAAGTGTTTTTATATGTTAACTTTAACCTACAATTTCTTAGTCATTATTTTAATTTTACTTTCTGGAAATGCTTTTAGAATAATATTTTGTATTATTTGTCTGGCTGCCTGCGAAGTAAATTAAAAAATCTTTCAAATAATAATTATATCTTGAAAATATCAAATGTTTGCACAATTTAAAATAATTAGTGTCTTGATATTGTGTGCATTAAATGTGTAAAAAATATTGTAGATATATGCCAAATTACCCATATAGACCATTTGTAAACGATGTATATAGTTAATTTGTCTACGTATTTAATTTGAACGCAAACCGGTTTATTTTGTATACCTCTAAATAACCATATAACTTCGAAATGTTACATGCGTTGCACCGTGAAAACGTCATATCACATAATAATAGATAGGGAAAAAAAACTAATAATTATTTTTTATAATCATAATATCACCTAAAAGCAATATGTAGACGCTATATTACATAGAGAACCGCCTACTAGGTAATAGGGTTGGTGAGTATTTTCTCATTACAAACCTATGTAGGAGCAAAGGAACATAAAAAAAAAAGTATCAAAATTATTGGGTTGCGGTCGCTCTAATGTCCTTGACGACCTTCGAAGGGATATTGAAATATTCGTTTCGTATTCGAATCGAAGTTATTATGTTATTTTTTATTTTTATATATATATATTTTTTTTTTTTATAAAGAAATATAGGTATAATATACCTAAAATAATATTATACATATTATGTATACAAAAGTCATTGTGGTTTGTAGTACCATATATAGATTTGGGGTATAAACTATAATGTATATTATATAATATATATTTATTGAGCCTTGTTAAAAAAATGTACCTACACTAAATTTGTTTGAATCATAATACAGGGGTTATGAAAAAAAATATATATACCTATATAAATCGATAAAACAACGGTTTTCTAAAATTTTGACGAGTAAGAAGAGAACATAAAAATGAGCTAATTTTCTTTTATTTATTTCTATTTATTTATTTTTTTAATTATGCCGTAATCAAGGCTTGATAGGATAAAGCGGTATTTTTCTCATTTTAAATGATATTTTATCTAAACCCTAATGCACCTTATAGGTGTATGTCATATAGGTTAGGTATAACTTAACGAGTTGAAATTATTAACATTATTATTTAATGTCACTCGTTACTAAATTTATGGTAGGTAAACGTATATATTTGATAATACCACTCATATACATATTATATTCAAATAGATTATTGACAATATTATTTAAATAATGATTTTTGTTTTTTTTCTTAACAACGTTATCCTTGTCTATCAATAGGCGCAGAGAAAAATGATTATTTTTGGACTCGTGCTATCGCTGTTGCTATATACACAGCACACACGCTAAAGATTGACAAGCTTTGCCCGGTGACAGGTAGTCGCTCCACATTCCAGCATATTTATGCGCTCTTTGTTTCTTCGAGCCGAGCACTCTCATTCACAAACGGAAACGGCTATAGGAATAGGAATGAAAAAACAAAACTAAAAAAAAAAAAAAAAACCATAAAAAATACAAAATATATTATATAGGTACACACATACGATGTCTTTTACAAATACCAATAATTGACTACATTAGAGACGAAACTCGAGGTCCCTCTCCGTCGTATATTGGAAACGGTCATTGTTCAATGAAAACCGATTCAATAAACTCGGTTTTACGAATACGTTAGACTGATTGAAAATGTAGAAACATTGACGTAAATCGATCATATGGGGGGGCCGCCGTCTGTGGGTGTAGTTCGTAAGTATAAGCTATAGAACCCGTCTTGCTGGGTACGTAATCATACTATTATTACGAATAAGACTGTGTAAAAGGTTAATTAAAAAAAAAAATCTGGTCAAATAAAGTTATTGGCTGGGAAAATTTTTTCGTTTTTTAAATATAAACGAAGGTGGGCATTAACTAGCTAAAAGTAAATCTTGTTTTAACTTTTTAATTCGGCTAATTATTTTTGCATTCCTAACTTACTTAACTGGTTTACTTTTTTAGTGTATTTACTTAAATTTTTACTGTTAATTTTCATCATTTACTATAGATAAGTTGACTGTACATTTGGGATTAACGATTTTTCGCGAGTTTGTTGTGGATATATATTGTAATCGAAATTCAAGTATATTATAATAACTTATTAGTAATAAATAGGTATATACTCGTATCTACCTAATAGTTTAAAAAGTAAAATGTAAATAAATTCATCTTTGAAAAATTCTAATATTCAAATCCTAATATTCCAAAAAATAATGCCTGCTTACTTAAAAAAAAATTGAGGTAAGTTAATACTTTTTCCATTTTAACTTTAAATTCAAGGAATCAAAAAATTTTTTGTATACTATTAACTTTTAAGTTTTAATTGGAGGATTTTAGAATAATTTAACTTAAATAACTTATTTTGGTTTTTATATTAACTAAATTGTAACCACATTAAATGAAAAGTGGTTTTTTAATTTTTGTAAAAATAAAAGTAATCTAGTAAGTTTATCTAGTAGTTATTCACTATAATCAATATTAATTTTTATCATACATTTTACTCGAGTAAATATTTGTTGAGTTTCAATAGCTAATGTTTTATTTCATGTAAAAATAACGGAATGAGATAAATTATTATGTAATGAGGTATTTAATCAAAAACAATTATAATAGATTAGTAGATCGATTTGGACTACGGCCATGGAGTAAAATGTTACTAACACAATAAAATGATAGGAAAAATAAAACAAAATAATATTATATTACTTATAATTTTTTTTGAGTAACTTAACCATAGAAAAAATATAACTCGTTAAGTTATTTAATAAATTAATACATCTTAATAATAAATTGTTAATTAAAAAAAGTAGCTTGTAGTAAATTTAATTAACATTTTTAATTATATTTAGTATCTATATATTTTATATATATATATATAATATACCTACTGTATTAGGCCTAATAATTATTAATTTTACAATATTCTATAATATAATATCTTTATTAAACATTTTTCTTATTAAAATATCTATAATGATACTATAAGAATACTAGGAATAAATATTATAAATCGTATTCAATTGTAATATCATAAAACAAAAATAATATAAATTTTATAAATTATTGTGCAATGCATTGATAAAGAATATAATGTTATGTTTTTTATTTTATTGAGAATAAAAAATACTTTTTAATTTTTATCTTAATGCGATAATAGTGACAAATCATCAAAATATTAACTCGATTAAAATTACTTTTAAATATGTTCTTTAGAACAACAATTAACCCAGTTGTAACTAAAATGTCCTTAAATAATTTTCAGAAAGTAATTTTAATAAATATATAAAAAGTATAATATTCCAAGTTTACAAATTTAGAAAGTTTTATAAAATATATTGGCAAGGAAAAAATTATAACATTCGAATATATATAGTTAGGTAATATAGGTACCTACTACAATTTAACAACATATTATTATAATATTTAAACATGCGTTTTAAATGGACATTTTTAGGTAAAATTATTTTTTGATTAAAGAAAAAAGAAATGAAAGTGTTCAAAGCATTTTCAAAAAATAAAATAATGTTCTAATGAAATTTTAAAAAACAAATCGGCTAGAAAAAATAAGGTTAAAAATATTTTCAATGTTACATTTTAGAAACCTTTAACAGTAGGTAGTTGATACTTAATAAGTATTACTTATAATACTTACTCTGTTATATTCATAAAACGTATTTGAAACAATATATTAAGTATATTTTTTGAAAGATAATTTATTTTACTTTTTTAAATGTTTTATAAGAACATTTGGTTTTTACTTTGCGGTGTATAGGAACAGAGAAGTAAATAAATATTCAAAATCATGTTTTGACTGAATATCATTATCATTAAGATGAATTACGAAAGCACAAAACATTGAATTGGATTAATAATGTCGTATTAATTGACATTTTGTCGATTATGTGCGCTGTAGTAGTCATAAAAAATCCAGTGCACACTACTTGCGTTCCGAAAAAATATATCAATTAAAATGCATGACCTACTTGCGTCCCCATTCCCTGGTCTGAAATGTTCAGATATTCGACTATGAATAAGTACGTTTTCGCTTATGATTTATTTGATCCCCATTTAATATGCATATAATATTTATTATAATAGGTGACATAACATAACAATTTACTAGAAAATAAGCAATTATATAATAATAAGCTAGTTTTTCTACTTTTTAAAAAAAAAAATCCCATTTAAATTTTTATTCATTGCTCATAATTTCACAGCGATAATTATCAATTTCTGTCTTTTAAATTTATCTCAACTTATTTTGTTTTTTTATAATTACGGTATGTAATATATTTGCGTTAGGTTTTAAGTGTTTGAAAATTACCTAGTAGCTGTATTATTTTCCTTTTCGAATGATTTATTGATGAAGAATGGTCATTTTTCGTGGATTTATTATTGCTATAAACGGAATTTTATCAAATATACCTACGTTTATACTTTATATAGTATTCGCTCGTATCATGACCGAAATGAGTCCCCAATTTCTGAGACGCAAATTGTCTATCGCTTATCAATTGTTATTATCAATGTTAACACATTGGGACGCAAGTAGTGTGCAACCAAAAAATCGTATATTATTGCATAACACTTTTTGGAAATAAATCACACAGTTGTTATCTAATGGACTTTGGTACACTGAGTACGCCTACTTGTAATGTCTTCTAGACTAGGGTTATTTTAGTAACATCTAGTCCAGTAAACGCCTGTTTTAGGACACAACTTGTGTTGACATGTTCATTGTGGCTAGATAAAATCTATTATCCGTATAACCTTTATACACTATATATATAAACCTATAATCGGTTGAATAAAAAAATGTATACCCGTGGGGATTTTGTCCCCTTTTGTTTTTATCTGATGGTCAACCGCGGCTGTCGTAGGGTAATAACAATGATGATATTATTATTACCGCCAGTTATTGCTCGGGCAATAGTTTTTTTTTTTTAGGTATAAACCGAAAATTTATATTGCACCACACGGTATACCTGTTGAGAATAAAGTGCCAGTTTGGTTTTTTTCTTATTGTTATTATTATTATTATTATTATTTTTTTTTACATCACATTCGTGATGGTTTATGGAACGATGTAGCTGGCGATATAGGTACATATACCTACACGAGGGTGATATGAATTATTGTGAACCGGCCGTCCGGCAGATATCGTGTGACAAAACAATTATCATGAAATTCACATTAAAAACAGAACGAGAAATTCTGAATATATATATATAGGTATTGTATATCTGATTAAATAAAAAGAGAGAGAGCAAGACACACTATAGTGTATCTGATTTAAAAAAATAAACACAAATTTACCGCATGTTTTATTCGGCGGTGTCGGTTACCGGTTCGGCTACCGCGAATTGTCCAGAATCCGTGTTGTAATTTAGAAGTAATTTTATGACCTTGTAATTTTTATCATAACGCTTACTGTATCTTGTTTTATACTTACACTTATTGTAAAAAAACCGTTTATATATCAAGTTATTATCTATTGTCTATTGAATATTATTACAATTATCGAATAAATAATAATGGCGATGTACTCGTAAATAAATTATTTTTTTATATAATTTGCCGATTTATACGTATAGTCGATATTGATCATTTTGTCGTTCAAGACTGCGGTATTAAATTCGAAAATGAAATATTTAAATCGAGTTCGTTGTAAAATGGCATGTATAATGGTTTAAAGGTATTTTCTTTTTTTTTTCTGAATATTTGAAAAGTCTTATATAAACATTATTGTAAAACCAATACATTCCTCGCTTCGCTCAGAATATAAAATAATTATACCCAATCGGTTAAATCCACAACATTTTTCTTTTATTGTATAAGCAAATATGTATTTCCGCGCAATTAAGTTGCAACATGTTCAGTGCCAAATATATAGACTGCGAAGACTAAAGATGGTAACGAAGAATATAATATTTGTTTATAAGTTACGATAAAAGTAAATTCTGTGGATTTTATTTTATTTAAATATATCACCCAAATAAGTACCTACTCAATTTATAAATAGTTTAAATAAATTTTTCATAAAAGTGGAAAACAATAATCGTTTGGGTTTCTAAACATAAGTTTAGACACCTTATATCCTCAATGTGTGTCTGTCAGTACGTTTGTTTGTTTATCCGTATAGTTACCAATACGTCATAGGTAGTTAATAGGACCAATGTTGATATGGTTACTTTTTGATAAGTTGATTAGATTTATTCGTTTTGTTTTACAATATTTTTAGATTGTTGGATAAAACATGTTTAGAATTTAGCATGCTTTCTTATTTAAAGCACCATTTAATCGTGTTTTTTTAAAAACTATTTTACTTTGTCATTTTTCTTATAAGATAATAATTATGAAAATAATAAAAATGCAGAAATAGTTCATTTATGTATATATTTTTAAATTAAGTTAATGGTTTAATTGTAAATATACCTAACATGATTAGACTTTTATTATAGTTTAAATAACCAAATGGAAGTATATATATAGAGGGGGTATTTAAATACTCGTATATTTTTTATTATATACATCCATCCATTTTTTAATGTCACTATTGATTTAATGACAACACATTATTTTATCATACAAATTTGGTCATTTTACTATCGCTTATTACTAAAATTTCATATTATTTTGTTTAAAAATATATTTTTTTATTATATTACAATGATATATTATAGTATTTTAGTATTTTATTACATATTTTTATAATTAATTTTAAAAGTTTTTTCTATAAAAAAAGTTTCAAACTTTAGTGGTACCTATGCCTTTTCTTAAACTTAAAGACTTAGCCCCCAACCTCCCTCGCAAATTGTGTTTTATGTTTAATAATCAGTTATTGGTTTGTGATACTTTTCATTATGATAATATTTAGGATTTATCCGGGTGGAAACTCGTATAAAAATTGTCCGTCCATTTAATTTTGGAAGACAACTAATATTGTGTGCCCCCACCTTAAATATACAAATCTAAAGATAATTAAAAGTCGATTTCGAAAAATGTTTAGATACAACGTATTGTCATCAGATCTGCAGCAGTGATTAAAATAATTTAAAAAATGTATTATCTAACCCACATTGATAATGAATGTAACATTCAAAAAAAATATGGCACTGAAATTAAATTCATTGTTCAAAAAATTAAATTAAATTTATCTGTTGATATTATCTAGATGAAAATTGATTTATCATTATCTAGATAGCTTTTTTGTTACCTACCTATCTAATTTGCAATACAGCTGAGTGTAATAATAGCCCATAGATATTTTCCAATGTTGGGTAATATCTAGATGAATTTATCTAAATATATACCGTTTATCTTTCATTTAATTTCAATAGATTCCAACTTATTTATCTTTATTTGTAACTATATGAAAAATATTTTCTATATAATTTAATATATAATTTTTTGACGTACTTATCTAGATAATTAATGAAGGCACATTTTCAAAAGTTCAAATAATTGGGTTTTTATTTTACTAAAAAAATATATATATATAATATATATATTATATATATTTTTTTTAAATTTGTGTTTGTTTTCCTTTAACGTTATGATGCTCCGAACATAAGGACTTCAGAAATTCCAATTCTTTAATTGAAATTGCGGCCCTGTAGGTATCCTATTTTATATATAAATAATTTACTTATATAAACTTTTGGAGCACTTAAATTACATGAAAAAGTGTTAGCAGGCATAAACAGTGAAATTTTATGTGGATATAATGATTTTTTTTAAAATGAGTTATAGTCACATATATTTAAATTTGTTTTAAATATTTAGGTCTTAAAGCTAAATATTATAATTTTATAAAAAAAAAATTTGAAGACGGTTTTTTTGAATTTATGCAGGGGCCACGAGTTATGGGAAACACTCGAAATAATTGCAAATCAAACCCTTACCTAACCGAATAATTTTATACCCTTAAATAGTAGAAACTTAAGTTAATTTTTTTAAACTAACTTAATGTAACGAGTTAAAAAAAATTGGTAATAGCTAGTAAACTATGGAACAAATTGCACGGATTTATTCGATTATCATTGGTCGAGGTTATTTACTTTTGAGTTCTGTTATTCGTCGAATAACAGAACCGAATAACATTATTTAATCAACGAATATAAGCGTTATCTCGACATTAAAAACCGGTGTGTCTAGAGACCCGACCATTATCACATATTATCACAATGGTCGGGGAGGTTAATAATTTCGTGACCATTATATTATACGTGTAATAACATCATAAGAGTTACTATTAAGTAACCTACTTACTACCACAGAACATTACTTACTAGAACTTACTTACTAATTCTTTATTTTACGATTAATATTACATTTAATTCAGTCATGTATATTTCTGTTTTATATGCGTATATTTTTTGATGGGTTCTATCTTTTGAGGAACCCACAATTAAAAAATCATCAGGTTTTTAAAATACACTAAATGATACCTATATAATTTTGGATTTTCCTAATCAACTTATATGTAGGTAGTTTAAAGAAAGTTATCTGTTGTATATTTGTATGTAATGTTCTGGACCAATTTTTCAGATACAGTAACACAAACACAATACCTAAACATACATTTAATGCAATATTAAAAAAAATAAATACCTTACACCCTATCCAAACAAATTAAACAAACATCTTATAAAGAAAGAAGCCGTAAATAAAATATACGCATATATAACAAATAGAATTAGTACAATCTGTTCACACGTAAAGTATTACGGTCGGGAAATTATTATCTACCCGACTATTGTGATAATAAGTGATAATAAATAAAAATGCTTTTTTGAATTTATTCGACGAATCTATAATAATTTTTATTTTTTCTGAAAATCTTGTAAAAATATATTGATTATTCAATTTCTTGCTATTAAATCGGTACCTATTTAAATTTAAAAAAAAGTGAAATAAATGGGACTTGCATTAAAAAACGGGATAATAAACATCCCGTTGGAATTTTGTCGAAGACAACGGGACGCAATGCTGAAAAACGGGATAATCCCGTTTTAAACGGGACGTATATGGTCACCCTATACTCTGGATACACCGTAAAAACGAATAATCGTCAATTTTCGATCCCCGTCTTTCGATTGACTCGAACGTCATTCGGCGAATAAACGAGAAAAAAAAAACTAGGCCTAATCCCAACATATCGCTGATAATAAGTGATATAATGGTCTGGTCTCTAGACTAGGGTGCTCATATTTAAGAAATTAAAATTTAACTTAATTTACATAAAAATCAAAAAATTGCTTTGAAAAACGGTAAATAAAAATAACAAAAAGAAAGTTATTTTTGCACAAATTACAAATGCGACAACTTTTGTTTTTGAATTTGCGTATCTTATTTTTATTTTTCCGAAAATGTCGTAAAAAATATATATTGATTATTCGATTTCTTTGCTATTTTTACTTTAAAAAACGGGACAATAAGCATCCCGTTGGGAGTTTGTCGGGACAACGGGACGCAATGCTGAGTAACGGGACAATGCCGTTTTAAACGGGACGTATGATGGCCACCACCCTATGTTGTACTCTATAGACATACCGTAAAAACGAATAATCGTCAATTTTCGATCCCCGTCTTTCGACCGACTCGAACGTCATTCGGCGAATAAACGAGGTAAAAAAAACTAGGCCTAATCCCAACATATCGCTGATAATAAGTGATATAATGGTCTGGTCTCTAGACTAGGGTGCCCATATTTAAAAAATTAAAGTTTAATTTAATTTACATAAAAATCGAAAAATCGCTTTGAAAAACGGTAAATAAATAACAAAAAGAAAGTTATTTTTGCACAAATTACAAATGTGACAACTTTTTTTTTTGAATTTGCGTGTCTAATTTTTATTTTTCCGAAAATGTCGTGAAAAATATATATTGATCATTCGATTTCTTTGCTATTTTTACTTTAAAAAACGGGACAATAAGCATCCCGTTGGGAGTTTGTCGGGACAACGGGACGGTCGTATCCCGATTCGCTGACGTTCCATTTCGCCGACGTTCCATATAATTGTATATCGGCGTGGTGTCCGTATGCCTGTCTACTTATTTTGGACTCCTCCTCCCAAAGTACATTACATACCTTCGATATTGTCATTAAAATATTTAATAATAATAAAAATAAATATATAATAATAAAAATATTTAATAATAATAATTAATAAATAAATAATTTAGTCTTTTAACTTGAAATTATTGTATCTATATAACATCACGTCAAAAATCTTAAAACTGCTATAAAAAACCAAATCGAGGTCCGATTGTCAAAATTTTTTGTATATAGTTTATTTATTCATTTAAATAATATACGCCAAACAGCTTTAGATAGGATAGACGAATAACGATAATAATAATAATAATAATAATTAAAGTATTTTTGTAATTTTTTGGTAGTTTTTCCTGCCACGTTAAAAAAAGTCGAAAAATAACTTGTTTAAAGTACCAACTAGATGCAATTTTCTATCAGAATCTAAAATTTCGGCGAAACGGAACGTCGGCGATTCGGGAACGGACCAACGGGACGTATGCGATGGACACCACCCTATGTTGTACCTACTCTATAGACACACCGTAAAAGCGAATAATCGTCAATTTTCGATCCCCGTCTTTCGACCGACTCGGACGTCATTCGGCGAATAAATGAGAAAAAAACTGGGCCTAATCCCAACACGGCTGATGTTTTCCCAGGGTCTATTAGTACGAGATATATATATATATAGTGTTTTATTAATCCTGAGCAATTCGGACCCAGGATAAAATAAGAGAAGACTGTACGCGCGAAGGATCGCTGTAGGGATTATTATTAGACGTCGTAAATAATATCCGGAGAGACGACGACGACGACAACGACGACGGTTGTGCAGCGTGTATGGTGAGGGGGTGGGGAAGGCAGGGGATCGTGTGTGTGTGTGTGTGTGTGGTTGTCGAAAGTCAGCTGGAACACGCGGCCCAGCGACGGCGGCGGGTTAAAGGGGACGCGACTCTAATAAACCCGACACGAATTCCACACAAATCATCCACAGCTTTTCCGCGCGGGTATTACAGCGAAAAGCTTTTTAAATATATATATATATATGGTGTAAACCGTATACGTACGAGGGAATAGACGGAAAAACGGGACGGACGAAGGGACGCGACCGAAAAAGCCGTATTGTCACCCGACAACCGTGTACGCGACCATAGAGAGAGACGGACTTCTTACACCCTTCGGGCGCGCATATATGAGCGTGTTGTACGGAAAAAAATCTTTGATTTATTAACGCGAAATGAACGACGGGGCGCCCCCGCCCACCCGGCCGTTCGCCGCGGCCGAATTCCTCAAAGTCCACGGCGGGCCGACATTTCAATAAGCGAAATGCGGACGGCCACGAGACGATCCCCGACAATAATAATACGTATGATATATCGCGTAATTTTTAACGAATTTTCAAATTATCATCGCGCCGCCCAGCGTTTCGACAATTCGGGGTGAGGGGTTCGCGCCTACACGCGACGTACGAAATTTCAAGAAAGACGAACGAGCGTGACGTTTCATCTTCTTCTTTTTTTTTTCGTATATTTTCCACTACATATATATATAGTTCCAGTCGATTTCAATCGAGTTAGGTACAGTTTTACAACTCATAACTTATTAGCCGTAAGACTACAATATACCTATAGGTAACGTCTAATATTGCATCCTCGCTCATAAATATCTAATTATTTTCAATATAAAAATATGAAATTACGCAAAAATATTTTATTTTACATGTCTACTACTACTACTATTATAATAATACAATAATATACGGTCACAATGACTTTAGGTTTCTTTAGGTATCGTCGCAATATGGTCACACTATTAGGCCATTTACGTGCACTTTGAGTTGAAAAGAGACTACTACGTTATCGGGCGAATCGTTTTATCGGGGGAAAGAGAGGTTCAAACAGTCCCATAATTGCATCCTTGCTGTATATATATATGTTATTAATTGAAAGTTTCCGTTGTTATTTCACTATTTACATTTACTTATCCATAGGTATTACTCGAGAAATTATTATAATATAGTTATTGAATTTCAGTAATAATGCTGTTTTTTGAAATTTTATTATATGGAATTTCAGTGGATTAATTTATACGGCCACGGCGGCGTAAAACATTATCGTAAACGAGCTAAAAAATATATATATATATATAAGTATCGAAAAACTTACTATTCTGAGCGACTTGCCTTTATATAAAAAAAAAAAACAATTCGTTAAGGCTGTTGGAGATGTGGTTTTATAAATTTGACTTATAAATGAAGATTAGTATATGTATTTTATTTCCCAATGTCCGATTATTATTGATTTAAATGTGTGTATGGATTTAAAGCCACTTTTCTAGGTTATGTATTTAAAAACCAAGAAAATACTTTTTTCAATTATACGAGTATCTATATTAAGTTTTAGGTTGTAAAAAATTTAATGTTTTCCTCACATAACCTATAGTAAAAAGGTCATTGAGTACAAATCATTTACAAAATTTAAATCCGACTGCTGGAAGTACTATTAAAAATCTTTCTCTTATAGCAATTTTGAAACATCTTGGGAAGAATTTGGAATTTAATTTCTAAGAATTTCTAGTGATTGTGATCCACACACGCTAATATTAGTTTACGAATAATACATAATAATTCCATGCATACCTAATGATTTGCTTGTATATATTTTCTGCTCCAACAGCCTTAATTTTAGATTTTGAGCAATGAATAATCTATTTAATTTTGAAAATAATTTATATGCATTTTCTATTATAGAATTTTCCCATCAGTCTATAAAAACGTCTATATGTAAACTGAAATATATTTAAAAGTTATACTCTCGGACCTCGGTTATATATCGACAATTTTTCGATTTACTCAAAATATATAAAATCGAAAATGAATTATCGTTTCTTATAAATTAAACGATAATAATAATTAAATGTAATGGTTAGATATAGTAGTATATATAGAGTGAATTGGTTATCAATTTATATATTTGATGGAAATAAAATTATTCAAAACTATTTTCAAACCGGTTTTGAGAACAAGGTATTTATACGAAATGTATGTGTAAAAAAAAAAACTATAAACTTAATTTCAATATTTCATTATATACCTATTGATAATGTATAAAACCAAATTGAGATTAATATAAAAAAAAATTACTTACAATATTTTATATACCTATAAGTTTATATTCATAAATAATATTCAAATAAATATAGGTACTATACTTACATTTATTTTTAATACTTTGAAGTTGATACACATAAATTAAATTCAAAACAACTGTATGTAATAAACATATTATATTAATTATTTAAATTACACTTAAAATTATTTTACAAATTGTTAATTTTTATAACTTATTAATAATGTATTTAAAGATGTATGTCCTAACCTACGTTTATATATTAATGTATTAGTTTAAAGTAGTAAATTTTACTCTCGGATTTTGACAAGTAATGATAACAAGATAATGTTTTCAACAATTTTAAATCTTGCATAACTTTTGAGCAAAATTGGATATTTTTTTCAAACCTATAAAACATGAATTTTCCTGGTTATTATTTGTGTTAAGGAATATTTTTCGAATTACTTATTTAAATACCTTGTATGGTCCTTGTATTGGTATTAGTTTTATCTCAATGATTTTTTTATTTTATTTTTTTTTATATATATATGTATAGAATATTGAACCGCAAAACAGTTTATTATATTAAAAATTTTGTTAGGAGGTGCTAGGAGTTTTAGGGGTATAATTCCCCCACACTACACTTTTCTTTTAAGCTTTAAATAAATAACACTATATTATGACAAACTATTGGCTCAATATCTTCAATATTTATTTACATTGTATCAGTTTTTAAAAAATATGTTTGAAAATGAGAAAAAAAGAACATTATCATTCTTATTTTGTATAAACATGTAGTAAGTACCTACCTATCTAATCTATAATTTTTTAAATTAAACTTTAAAAAATCGACCCGGTGAAAAAGTGGTTTGTGATAAAAACAATTGTATAACGTAATATTATATAATATATAGGGTGTTAGGTAGTTTTTTTTTTAAAACTTTTTTTATTATCGTGTTTCACCCCCTAATTTATGTTTCTATAAGAATGTCATATACCCCGTCAATACATTAAAATATTAATATATCTTCAAATCATGTTTATATATAGATACTATTAAGATAAAAAACCCATATTTTTTACTTATTTATTATGTAAATACTTTTATTTTATTCATTTTTTATAATATAAAATCTTACATTTTGGGGGTTTTTACTGAATACCTACGTGTCGAGTGAAATGTTTAATATTTGAATATTCACCACCTTCTCCGTACACCCCCCATTTAATTTATGCCACTTGGACCACTGTTTATCTAGTATCATAAATCTCCATAACTCATTATCACAAAACATGAATGCGACGCGTATATACAGTCCAATGCTTCAGTATATAGGCATTATATGTCGTTTTAATTGAAATCTTGTGTCCAGACGTATAACTATCGTGTTTTGTTGTTGGTTAATTCTTTTATATATTGTACTTCGTATATATTTTTAAGTATAGTAGTCGTGTACAGATAATGGCATGTGTTAGAAATATTGTCACCGAATGCCGATAAATTACTACACACACACCGCAGTAGCTGTATAAAAAAAAAGAACTGGTGAATTCGCCACAAGCTATGTATAGAGAGTATATTATATTAAATTTTATATATATATATATATATTTTTTTATCAAGGTCATTTATTTGAATCCTCCCCGTGATTATTCACGATTCGCCAATTATAAAATGATAAATTCGGCATGCGCATTTGCCCATTTGACGTAAAATTTTGATAATAGAAATTAATTTTCCCATTATTAAAATGTTATACAATTTTCACAAGCGTATTGTAGCAATATCCAACATGAACAGGCTTAAGGTGATATAACCACTGTGTGTCGATAAAAGATAAAATTTCGGTCCTTAAATGTTTTTCCACATACTTTTGAACACGAAATGGCCTTTGCACGGGGATACATTAGACATCCCCATCCCTGCACATTTAAGGATTTAGCAAAGAACCGTTAACACGCAATCCAACACACTATAATATAAACCATTACCCGATAGGTTCAAGCTATAGATTGTCCATTAAAAAAGATAAAAACCCATCGTTTTGAATCTATACGTTATCCGTTTCTTTTTTATTCGCTACGATATTTTATAGACATAAATCAAATATTAATTCAATCGTTATTTTAGTTTTGAAAATGTGCGTTTAAATGTAAACCTATGTATACGTACTACATCTAGTGAGAAAACGCGTAATGGCCAAATAAATATACCTATACTCCTAATACATACTTATATTTATATATATATATATATATATGTATATGTATCGTATACATAATATAAAGATAATAATATATGAACTACGCTTAGAGAGAGAAATCGAAAGTGAACATCGAATTAGCGTGGAAGATAAAATACTATCACTTGGAGAAAAAAGAATAACAATTCATTAAAACCATGTAGCCCATGTAGGAGTAGTTTTATCACGCATTTTATGTGTAGTTATCAATGGATTTGAAATCAATGTGATAACACCTAAAGATAAATAAATTTATAATGAGGTCATATATTTTATTCATAAAATCTTCAATAGCAATTGGCTGTCTCTCAATATTGCCTTTTTAATTAATGGTTGAGGATGGAAAAATAGTTGTTCATATATTTTTGTAATATAACTACGATTTGTACATATGAGTAGGTACATAGGTATATGAAGCAAAATACATTTTTAAAAGTTCCAAGTTCATAAAATCTATAACTTAAGTTGTAGGTTTCTATTAATTTCTAAATATTTTCTTAATACGACTTATATCAAAGTTGGACATTAAAACCCTGAACATTTTTAATCAAGCGAATAGTCAAGTAAATTTTAATTAAGTTAATAAACGGGGTTTTTAGTATTTAATTTAATTTAATTTTTACTTTAAAATTTTTTACTTAATTAAAATTTTTGAAAATTATTTTAAATATAATTCTCATTTTTCATCAAGTATTTAAATACAAAAACGGATAATTTAATGCGTTAAACATTACAATTAAGTTAAAAGTCAAGTTTTAATTAACTATAGCTACTTTTTTTTTAGTATTAGGAAACTATATATTAACATAATTTACCTATATAACTACAATGAGTTAATTTTAAATTAATTTTATACAAATACCTATACATTAAATAAATTCAATTTGGCAATTGTTCAATCGCAAATACTTAATATGTGAATAGTTTTTTTTTCGTACTAGAATTAATTTACAACAATACACTATTATATTTGAAACTATTTTGGTAACTTAATTTTTCATTGTTCCTAGGTTAATGTCAAGTTTTAACTTTTAATTACATTTTACTATATATTAACTATTAGTTGATGAAGATACATAAACTATATGGTTATTTAACGTTAAACTTAACTTGCTATTTGAAAATTGATTAACTTGGCCAGCATTCATATTGATATTTTAAAAATATTGTTCATATTTAACTGATACAGAATTAAGTTTATACGTATAAAAATGTTTGTACATTTTTTTTTTCATATGTATATATATTGTATTTGCAAGTTACAATATATAAATTGCACATTGAATTGAAATTACACGTCTGATGGAATATTTGTCTGGAATAGTGTAGGCAATAGCGTCGTGTTTAACGACTGCCGTTTATGAACCGAATAAACTCGTCCTATATTTTTAATCTCACTTGTCACTATATCAGTTCATCAAAGCGTCAGGAAGACACAAATACGTCCTGGCCCATTGTGTGCACAAACTAGGTGACCTCAAAAAATTTTAAAGTAAAAAAAAAAAAAAACAACGAACACATTTCTTTTTGAATTTACTATTTTAGCATGTCGATTGCCCTCGGGGTTTTGGGTCCCACAAATGGTAATGTTACATAAATTGCATACTTCTTTCCACGTTTTTTTTTCTCTTGATGTCGAAAGACTGAATAAAAAATATCTCGGCAAAGGAAGATCGAGGAGTATATCCGCGCCGATTCTTTATTGGACTCGTGTCGACCGTCTGGCCATTGTTAATCCGTTTCAATTTCAATTATGTCCCGTCACGGATTTTTAATTACTCCCGTCCGTACGTCTTGGATACGGATAATTAACACGATCAGTCCCTATTTGGGATGTCGTAAACTGGAGGAAAAAAATAGGCAAGAAAAATTCGAGGTAAATAATATATATATAAGAAGAAGAAAAAAAGATAGCGTTTTATACTCGTGTGTATATATATATTACCTATATGTAGCTATATTGTGTCCACGATGATTTTTTTCTCCATGACACGAAGCGGATAGACCATTACGGAAAACGAGACTCGAAAACTGGTATATCAGAGCAGACGCGTCTGTTTATATAGGGTTTGTCCGTCGATCCGTTGTTGTCAGTCCCATATAATACCAATGCCGTTGCAAAATTCTTAAAACACTTTACATCCGACAATCGAACAGTGGATATACTCCTACGTATAATTATGTGTAATGTTGGTGCATTTTTCATTTTTTAGAACTAAAAGCCTAAAGTCCGTGATTGAAAATAGTAAAATTTTTAAATTACTAAAAAAAATATTGACTAAAAACTCGACTCTATACGGCATAGTAAATATTCTCATAATTCATGTTTTGTATACATTTTGATCCCTGCTATTAATAAGAGAAAAGTTGTAGTTATAGAGCGTGAATGTATTTTAATACTGCTAAAATGTGTGTGTAGCATCCTCTAAAGTTAAAATTAAATAAATATTAATTTAATGAAAGTTAACTTCACAGTTGACTGAATGATTTTAAAAATTAACTGTAGAGATAATTTAATACAATGAATATATAAAATATACGATATATACAAAAAAAAATTACTTAAATAAGTTTAGTTAAATGGTTTATCCAAAAGCCTTCGATTAAATGTTAATAGATTACAAAAATAATTTTAACTCTAAATTTCAATAATACAACGTTTTTAAGTTGGAAAATAATATTAACTTGACTGGGTTAAAATAAGTCAATGATTTTAATATTAAAATTTTTCATAAAGTGCAACGCATTTGCTTTTAAATTTTATTCTATAAATTAATAAGTAGGTTTAATACCCATTTATTAATAATGAAATTACTAGATTTGAAAATTGATTCAAATATGTACAAAAAAAATCACAAAAATCGTTAGTACCCAATGTGCTAACAACTAAATGATGATGCAAATTAACTGTAAAGATACAATAGGTATATTAATATACAATGAACATTTAATCTAGTTAAGTTAGTTAATGGGAAAAAATTTACCAACATAGTTATAACTTTTAAAAAAATTACATTTTTATTTAGTTAATACTTACCTTTGATTCTCACTCCTTAGTCTTGAATAAAATATTTATATATATAAGTATTTTAAAGTAAATACCTATCTATTAACTGTTTTATTAAGTATATGTATAATTTTATCTAATTATTTGTATTTAAATACTTTTGGTAAAAAAGAATTTTTTTACGTTGATAATATTGTTATTATTACACAGAGAATCATTTAAAAACATATATGCATTTAAAAAAATAAAACAGATAAATATACTGATATAGTATAACCGGCAGGTATCTACTTAATTTGTCAATGCCTATTTATTCTCAGCCTTATGCTGGGTTATATACAAATCATTCCTTAAATATTTAACTAATGGCTCGATAAATCACTATTAGTTGCAAAATTATTTTACTTAAATTATTCAAGGAGAATAAATATATATCATCTATATAATTTTATTCCAATAGTAGGTACTTTAATTAAATTAATTAAATTATGACATTAATTAATAATTAATAATTATAATGTATATTACAAAAATAAAATATATATTATATAGTATAATAAATAAGTAGATTATTGATAAGCGATTACACATTTTAACGAGTCTTTGAAATGTATAGACTTGAAATCGAATAACTAATGGACCGTGAAACTAAAGTTTAGTAGGTTTTGTAAAATTTAGAAAATGTTAATATTTAATGATTACAAAAATACAATCTATTTTTTTTTCAATAATATTATTAGAGTAAATTAGCCTATTAAAAATATTATAGGCACGATCATTATCTATGTTTTAGCTTCGTCTTTATTCTAAAATTTTAATTTTAAATAAAAATATGTCTACTAATATTATTGGGATTAAAAAATTGTTATATCTCTTTCCGAAAATAATTTTTTGTTAAAATAGACAATAACGCTGTAGATAATGATATCGTCTATATATTTTGGAATAGTTCAATTAAATTTAACGAAATTGTAATAAAAATGCCGAACGTAAATTTGGAAATTCTATTTAAATATTTTTAATAAAATATAAATAGATAAATAAAAAATATTTGAAAAACATTTTTAATAATTTAATTCCAATAATGTTAACATTTGTATTATGTGTTTGTGTGTTTTGGTTTTTTCATATGGACATCTGCAAGCTGGGTTTTGGAAAACACCTATGTGTATACGATCGATCCCCCCTCGGGCAAATGATAACGCAAAATCATTGAGTATTAATAATGTCTTCAAAACTAGTGGTTGTGTATGAGTATAGTAGTGTGATGTAATGTTTTTTTTCCCTCGAAATTATTGTTGTATGTAACAATTGATGGAACAATAATAATATATATTATATAATCTGTCGAAACACGATAAATTCTTATTCATTTCGACGTCGAAGGGAAAAAACGTTTTTTTTTTTTCAAATTATATGAGTAGTATATAAAACATTAACTTTCTCAGCCAAATTTTATATTATGATTTATCATAAAATTATTTTTTAAATTTATCAGAAATAATAAATTACTCCTAATAGAAGGTACTATATATTTTTGGCATAAACAGTCATTTTATTTTTATTAAAACATTTTCACGTTTTTATTTTTATTTTTACATTTACTTCTTTTAATAGTAACTATATATTTACGTAAACATTTTTTTAAGTGTACCTTTTTATATTCATATGGAAAATTGAAAAATAAACGGAAAGTTTATTAAATAGGTATTTTAAATTTAAATGTAAGTTATTTGTGGATTCTGTACATAAATGTACTTAAATTTAAATTTTAAACAACACAAAACTTGACTGAGGAAAAAATGTCGTTATTTTGTTTTTTTTTTCGTTAAAAATGTTAATATTTTAATTAAAAATTTTAAAATGTAAAATAAAATGTTTAAATTAATTTTTATTGAGCATTTGTTTAAATAAATTGTAATTAGTGCTGAGCATTTATTTGACCAATCCATAATCTGGATTAAAATATACAATCCGGATTTATGATTTAAACCAGATAAGAATTTCGGATCCAATCCGTTGATCGCAATTGGGAATAGAATCCGTCAATCTGGATTACAATTAAAATCAGGATTTTGTATCCAATCCGGATTGTAAATCTAATCGGTCAATTTAATTGTCAACTTATTGGAAAATGGAAAGCTTAATACAATTTTCATCATGCAGCATATTTTGTATTGCAGTGAGCTATCTATACTATTTATAATAATAATCAATGATAATAGTTATTCAATAGTATGAAAACTCAAAGTTAATCAAATATAGTCGTGAAATTCGTTAATCCCGGATTCGTAATATAGTAATCCAGATTAATCGTGTAAGCCATCAATCTGAATTGGTAATATAATCCGGATTCGTCGTATAATTCTCCAATCCAGATTAAACGGGTTATATCGTATTTATCAATCCAAATCGATCCGGATTAGTAACATGGAAATTGATCGATCCGGTATAGGTGCTCAGAACTAATTTTAATTCATAAATGTCAATTACACATTTTTTTCATTTTACACTTAAATATACCTAATAATATAACATGCATTATAATAATCTGTATACATATAAGTAGGCGTATGTTTGATATAGATTTAGACATTGTACAATGTAGTGGATTATAATTTACAATTTTAAAAATTTCATACCTACACCTTTTTAAGTCAGAATCGAGAATCAACATCTCGTACTTTATATTTTTAAATGCTATCTGAAAGAGTGAAGGCGTACTGAAATTGTTTCAGGTTACATTAACGTTGTTGAAAAATATTTACAAAAATTTGAATAAGTCTTTCATAAGTAAATTAATATTTACCATTTTTAGAAAATTTAAATAATTTTTCTTTAGGTGCCTATATTTTAATAAATTTCAACATCTAATACAAGTAATACAAGCCTTTTAATAGTATCAAAACATGTTCATGGTTTTTAAGTACATCTTCTCTCTTAATTATGGAAGGTTTAAAATTTAAATATAATTTGATGGATGAGAATATTTATTAAGAATGAGCATAGAGTTTTTTTGGTTAAATTATTTTTTTCATATTTTAAAATTTAAAATTTTTGAAATTTGATGTTTTTCAATTACACATTTTAGATGTTTAAATACACATACCAAAAAAGAAAAAAAAATGGGTCTTAGTATAAATTTCCATATTTTATTTAGTGCAAATATTTCTATTTTACGATAATTTTTTAAGAAACGTCGTGATTGCACAACAATAAAAAGTTGTGCAGATATGAGACAATTTTTAGATTACCTTTAAAATGTTTTTCAAAATTTTTTAAAAATATTAAATTTTTATTATTCAAAAAACTTCCGAAAAATTGTCTTTACAGAACCCCTTAAAAATGGATGGTACAGCAGCGTCTTTTTAAATATTTTTCCAACACTGGAAACATATTAACTTAACGTATATGTAGGTACTGCATCTTTTTCACATCTTGCCTATTGAAATATTCGGAAAATACGTGACGAGGGAAAAGGAATATGGCCTATACCGCTCAATCTTGCCAGCACGTCATATCGTAGTTGTGTGGTTACACAAAACAAAGGTGATTGGTTATCACCGAGGTGTTTCGACTCGAATCAAGTGACGTTAAAATTGTCACAGTGTTAGGCGAAATGACATTTTCGTTTCAACCGTTGGTTTATGGAATAAATTCAAAATGCATACGTATCGTTCATAATGTCGAAATGACGTCGTGTGACGGAAAAGAGTTTTTACATTCGTCCGGTG
The DNA here is from genome assembly GCA_025469235.1 of Pemphigus obesinymphae. NCBI lineage: Eukaryota > Metazoa > Arthropoda > Insecta > Hemiptera > Aphididae > Pemphigus > Pemphigus obesinymphae. The sequence continues at coordinate 33,857 of JAIPRL010002153.1, read as the reverse complement.
CAAGATGTGTTGTTGTTTCGGTAATATAGGTTAGGTTCGGGGTATATTATTTTTGAAACATTTTTTCAACGACACACGCGTTAGATTCGAAAATAAATACATCTCCGTATAGAGGCAGGTACCTATACTATACCCGTGTGTGTGTGTGTATATATATATATATATATATATATATATAGGTAATATACATAATATAGAAGAACATTTATTATCTCCAAAACGTACCTGTATGCACGTCGGTAATTCCGTATCGTACACCTGCGGATCGGTCACGACGAGTAATGATTAAGGAATACGTATAACCGTCACGTATATGTCGAACGGGCATGGAAGGGAAAATATTAAAGGGGGGAGGGTACGGGGGGAAACAATGACTCTGTCCGAATGATTACAATAATCCACGGTCCCAGAGGTGGGAAATTCGGTTTGTATATAATATCGTATACTAATAATTATTTACACCATTGTGCGAGCACTTTTATATTGTTTTTATATACGTATTATACGTCTGTCCCGGGTAATTTGCGGTCCTCCACAACCGATAATTACATTTTTTTTTTCTTCGTTCCTTTCGTGTTGTGTTTTTTTTCTTCTTTCGACTTCAGAGACTGCTGGACGCTGCTCTCCGTGGAATAGGTAGGTATACATAATATAGGTACGTTCGGCGGTTTCCGACCAAGGTGTTTTTTTTCGGACCCGCCTTCACTAAAATCGCCGTACACGAGAGACACCGCAATTCACGATATGTAATATCCTATATATCGTCGTGCGTACATTATGCATATTATGTGGCGGTGTTTCGTTTTCTACGTTGTATGCCTATAGCACACGATCTATCCGCTTCCCGTAGAAGTATCATACATACACCCATACTATACTAATCGGTAAAAATAAAAAAAAATAAAAAGTTAACAACTTTGACAGTTTTGCCGACCGACACAAACGAATTGGGCCCGCTGCAAGCTGCAAAGCTCATTTTTCTAAAACACTTCGTTGTTTTAAACGTAACATAAGCAACATAAAAAAAAAAAAGTCATCAACCTCTTTCTGTTTTCATTACTATGACTCATATCATCGGGGATGATTGGACATGGTCCTTAACGTTTTAGCGCCGACTGACGATTCGATTTGAAATATGATGAACTCAAACGAGTCAAGTTATAGATTAGTCCAAAAGCTAAATGATAAAACAGTCAAATATAGTATTAATTGTAAATACAATTTCTACTCAATAGAAGGGTATTAGAAAGGGGGGCGAAGTGTGCGTCCAATTTTTAAAAAAAAAAAGATTTCTTGAGAAATTTTTGAAATATTTTACAAATGACCCCTTTTTTTTTTTTGCTTAAGTATTTCGATCTTTTTGAATTTGACTTACTCTTTAGGCCCCATGAACAAAATGGATTATTTATTTTACACGATCTATTTGCTTCGCGTAGAAGTATCGAATGCGCTTACACGCATCATACACCCATACGTAAATGCAGTGCTCGAATTGGAAAAATAGAACGACGGCAGGCACTCTTGGGCTTTCGGTAAATGATCGTTCCATAATGGGCAGAGGCACAGTGAATAATTTTATTGGCGACGGGGGACGGGGGGCAGTGTGTTTAATTTGGCCAACCGATTGATTTTTTTTAGTTTTTTGAATCGACAAAAATAAAAAAGGTCACAACTTTAACAAATAACCGATGTTTTCATTACCTACTGACTCATATCATCGGATTGGACATCATCCTTAAAGTTTTAGCCGACTGACGATTCGATTTGAAATATGATGAACTGAAATGAGTCAAGATAAATTAGTCCAAAAGCTAAATGATAAAACAGTCAAATATAGTATTAATTATAAATACAATTTCTACTCAATAGAAGGGTATTAGAAAGGGGGGCGAAGTGTGCGTCCAATTTTTTAAAAAAAAAAAGATTTCTTGAGAAATTTTTTAAATATTTTACAAATTACCTTTTTTTTTTTGCTTAGGCATTTCGACCTTTTTGAATTTGACGTACTCTTTAGGCTCCATGAAAAAGTGGATTTTTTTAAAATTGTTTTTACCAGCACTGTTTCTACTCGTTTGGAAAAGAGTGAATACAGAGTAGGGGGAAATAATACAAATCAATAATTTTATTTGCAAAAAAAAAAAAATTATTTACAAAATAAAAATATAATCCTTCAAAATTAAGGTTATTTTGATTATTATATTTTTGCATAAGAAACTCGTATTAAGTTTTATATGTTGTTACGTTAAAAAACGATTATAAAAATTAAGCGTAAAAAGATATGACTTACGATTTAAAAGTATTTAAATACTTTACAATATATTACGATAATTAGGTATAGACGTAAAGTACATAAACTTATAAAAAAATACAGGGTCGTAATGTGTTTGAATATAATATATTATTACGTACTCAAATATATGGACATATATTGATTATTATGAATCTAAAATGGTTTAATAAAAAGATAATTTTTAGCTTAATTGACTTATCTTGCATTTTGTATAGATTAACTTACCCAGTCTTGATAATAGACAAATACAAAAAAGTTTATGGAAACCATTAACTGATCATATTAATGACTAAACTTAACAATAAAATACGTTAGGAATATTAAACTTCAGAGAAATAAGTATAGTATTTTTTTTTTCAAACCCAGTAAATGCGAGGAACATGGTTGTCCCAGCACACTTTGGGAATATTATATAGGTATTTGTTTTTTCCTTGAAAATATAGAATAGAAAATTGCTCATAAAAATATAAATAAAAACATTAATTTATTCATTTAAAATGGTTTAATTAAAAATAATCTAATTAATTTCTTTATTTTTTAGTCAATTTATTTTATAAATTAGGTTAACAGGTTTATTTGTTCTCGTTTGTTTTTTCAATTATAATAACAAATATCTGTATGCTTATGGAGAATTTATTATAACATTAAAAATATATAGGAACATGTTGCAATGTCTTATCAGCTAATGAATATATTTGTATTACATATAAAAATTTTGAATAATATAAATAATAAATAATAGGAATTATTTGTATAATACATCATAATGATTAATACAATCGCCATTATTAATCTACTATATACCTACATTATAATTACCTATTATATTTGTAGGGTTATACATTGATCATTGGTGTACCATTTTAATATCTATAAAGCATTTTTGATAAGAATATAAAAATTATGTCGCAACAATTTCGATTCGGAAAAAAAGTGTTTAATTATTATGATAATGTATATACTATAGGAACTGTATCTATATGTATTTAATTGTATGACAGTTTTCTCAAAAATAAACATTCCCAATTAAATTTTTCCAAAAACTAAAGTCTCTCAGTTGATTTTTTCCCAGAAATAAATATTATCTTAACACGATTTCATCTTAAAGTATTTTTCAACATACGAGTTTCCGATAAAAGAAAATAAACACAGGGGATAAATGTTTTTATAAAAATTAAAGATTATTAAGTTAATAAAAATAACTGACCAAATGGCTTGCAGTTAAGTAAATTATAGTTGGCAAATAAAAATTTCAATGGCCATGTTTCAAGTTAAAATTAGGGAAAAAAATATTACCTTGACTCAGTCAAAATTTTATTTTCCACTAAAAAATTAGGATGGGAATTTTTTTAATCATTCAAAAATAATAGGTATAATAAATGTTCGCATATTTAATGTACTTTTAAATTTTAAGTATCTGCTTACTTGTTCAATAATATTGAGTTATTATATTTTAATTTCGATAATATAATATATATGTACCTACAACGAAAATGAACTCGAGAATGCAGATGAGTGTAAAAGTGAAGTTAATACAATGTATATTTTTATTATTGTCAACAATAACTAAATAGTTGAATTAAACGGATTAAAAATGATTGACTTATCAATATAATTGAGCCTTAACTTTTTAACTGGATAGTTATAATAACCTACCTTTGATAAATATAATATTCAGACAATTAAAATGGTCTTCATTTTTTTTTTTTTTTTCTTTTTTTGGTTTATCTATTAACCTGACTTAATTTTTCTCCGGTTGGATTTGTGTGCGTTGAGAATTTTCGGGAACAATTTAATCGGAAAAAAATCGAGAGAACGGATTTTCGAAAAAGAAAACCGTCATCCGACCTCTATTTACGAGTAAATTATACAGAACTCGCGCACGTCATAATATGTTACCTCATATTATATTTTACATATATATATATATATAATAATAATACGTCCATAAATCAAAGAAAATTCAAAACATGTGTACTCGGCTATCTGTCTTGTACCACTGAAATTGCACTTTGCCGGAGCTTTAAAACTCGTTGGCGTGTAGTAAGAGTGTGCGTTCATCTAACACCCCCTCGTATCGGATTTACTCGAGATTGTTTTTCTTCTGTAATGCAAATCACTCCGGGGGCGACAGCGCAGTACATATTTCGAAAATATCAGAGGTGCTTATGAAAGAGAAAACCGCATGAATATATTATATACACCGCAGGCACGGCAAAGACGGCACTATGCATATACCCCATCCGCGCCGTGGCAATAAGAACCGAGTCTTCACTTTAATGGGATTAATTTTTAAAGCCGAAAAAAAAAATGACTTGAGGGTTTTTTTTTTTTACACTCATCGCAAATCCTCCGAGGAATTGATGAGAGTATATAAACTGTGTGCTACCTACCGATTTTATACACGCAGCCGATATTCTCGTCCGCTATTGGAAAAGTTATAAAACATTAGGTATCCTGTTACTATATATACCGTCAAACTCTCTGTATATATATAGAGAGAGAGAGAGTGAGACAGAGAGAGAGAGAGAGAGAAAGAAAGAACTTAAGTCCCTCAGGTAATTGACTTGATGAGAAAATAGTTGTAAAAGTATAAGGAAAAAATCGACGTTTGTTTTGTGTATATTTTTTAAATTTCGTCAAGCATATTTTTGAACAATAACTGAAATACATATTACAATACATTTATTATTATAGAAGTTAAAATTCGACTTGTAAAAGTATTTAAAAACTTTTTTTTTATCGTTATTATTCCTTAAAATATCTAACAATAATATTGAAGTTCAAGTAATGACAAGAATGAGTAGAGTGACTGTGTATAAGAATAACATATTGACAAGATCGTAATGAAATAAGTTCTTAATATAATAGATTCTAACTAATTACAAATGCCCAACAATTTAAAACATGATTATTTAAATGTGGTTGAATGTTTTTTTTTTTTTTTTTGTGACTTTTACATTAAATCGTAATGCTTGGAGTGAAGTTGGAATTCCATAGTTCAAACTTAAAATAATTAAAAAGATTTAAATTCTATTAAGTATCTAATAATAATGTCTAACAAGTATATATTGGTATATGCACTCATAGTTATCTGTCGAAAGGTTTTTCTTAGGGGTTTTTTATGTCGTTCACATAAAACTGAATAAAATAAAACACAAACTGCGGCATCTAAGAGTTTATTATTTTATTAACTTGTAAGTTATAATGTTGGATGTGAACTTGGAATTAATAATATAAATAGCCCAATAATAAATAGAGGGTTTTCAAGAAAATTTCAAAAACTATCCAGTAATATCCTATTTGTTGTTGATTGGTTTTTGTAAGGTTTAAATTTAAATTAAGAAATTTGGAATTACAAAATTCAAAGTTGCAAGAGGAAATTCGGGGCTTTAACAATTTTTAACGATTATCGAACATAATGTCCCGCTACACATAATATGTTGAATAAGTTTTGAAAAATTGCTTCTGACAATATTGTAATGCCGAGTTCGCACATTTAAAAACTTATTTTTTACGACTTTTAGTCTTTAATTTCTTGGCCGCACCTGTATTATTATAAATAAAAAAACGCAATTTGACCTAAAACTTTTCATTCCGCACGCGTGCTATACAATACTCAAAATGCAACGTTTGAACGTCTAACGCTTTTTGACTATTGCGTTAATGCGTCCTCACAAGTTGTAACGGTGATGGGGAATTCGCTCTCTTCCCTCTGACGATATTCAAACAACGATTAAAACAATCGTTAAGGTCCATAGCACACATATGGGGTGGACTTATGGGTATGTCGCTAATTAATTTTCAAAGTCCTCGACCCTTTATCCCTACCGCGGTGCAGTTACAGTAAGTCGACACATGTTGCGGTCGACGATGACAATAATATCGAGAATATCGAAATGTTCGGGACTAGTAATGTTCAAATAGGTCGTTGTAGGTATAAACCCAAAGATGGGAAAAGTTAGTGAAAAAATTATCTAGATAAAGTTAAGTTTATAAGAACCGGTTTTTAAATAGTAAAAGTTAAAAGTTAACAAACTAATGACTCGACTAGTTAAGAGTTAAAAGTTAAAATCAAATTTTAGTTAACTTAACTCAGTTAATCCAAAAGTTAATAACTCTAACTTTTTTATTATATTTTATTGGTAGGTAAATTTTTAATTTCGTATATACAAATTACCTTTTTATTTAAAACTAAAAAATATAATAGTTAATTTAGACAAAAACAGATAGGTAAAAAGATAGATATGATTTATATATGAACCATATACATTATTGAATCTAGTATAATGATAATGATTCTTTTATTAAATGCAAATTCTGTATGAAGCACAGAAATAGAATAACTATACTCATTTTCGTAGAAGCGATGGTGTTAAAAATGATATTTCCATTTTTCGTTTAATGCACACTAACTAGGTATATGTTACTATTATCTAATATGAATATTCAAAGTCCAGCAAAATGTTATTTTTAAGTTAAATGATAATATATTATTTGTAGGCACTAATACGATTAGTACCTAACTTATATCCATTCATAAATACACCATAATACGGTAAGCTATAATAATATAATATAATATATTATGTAATATGACGTACTCGTATAGTGTATATATCAGGGGTGACCAAACTGCGAGGCTCGCGTCTTACCGTGCAAGACGCCAAAAATTTTTACAAATATAAAAACAATTTTAAATATTATTATGAAAATATATATTTGAAAATGTAATAATATTGGTATGAAATTATAATTTTAGTTTTTACAATTAATAAAAAAAAAAAAAAAAAACATAGCGCTTTTTTACATTTATAATGTTTAAATAGGTAATTTTTAAAAATTTTAACGTACATATTTGTTGCGTGTCTTTTTTCCACTCTCGGTTCCAATATATTTTTCATTATACTCTGCGGCTCGTGAGTGTCTCTAGTACCTATAGGTATTATTACGTACATTAGACACCCATACAAAATTGAACATCGATATGTACATATTATAATATACATTGGAACGTAATATGTTATTATGATAAAATATTTAAAAAAAAAATGTATTGACTTAACTTTGTGTAAAATATTCAATAACTTATTATTCGCAGAAATCGTATAGCTATACGATAAGTTATCTGATAAGTTTACAGTTAGCGGAATTAACTACAGTTAAGTTAAATAAGTTAACACTGACTTTGATGTTTAACTTAACTATTGACTTATCGACTAGTCGATGTCCATCCTAGATTACGTCTCGAAATTATATACGTAGCTATACATTTGTTCATAGGCGCACATAGGGGGGTGCTAAGGGGTGCTTAGCACCCCCAGAGTTCAAATTAGCATTCCCAGTTTCCCTGAGTAATTTATTTCAGTATTTCACCAATCATTTGTAAATTATTGGAGTTTACTGGTTCGGATAAAATGTTTTTTTTTTCCATTAACAGTTTTGTGTAAGTGCACGTTTCAGTTTTCGTAATTCGTATATAAACATTGAACAGCAATCACACTGAAAATCATACTATCTTACTTTATGTTCTTATCTTAAACTGTTGGCTACGAAATTATGTTCAATTCATAACTGAGATTTTTACTTGTAAAATTTCATTGGAGCTAAATAATATTTTTGACTTTATACTAGACATTAATTTTTTTTATATAGCTAAGTATAATTAATAAAATAAGTTTTGTTTTATTATATTTGTATAAAAATTTAAAATTATTGTAATGCGGTTTATTGTAGTACCGTAGGAGGGTGTGGGGGGCAAAGGCCCACACGGACCATAAATTATTCTAGCATCCCCTAAATTCACACCCGATGTGTGCCTATGCATTTGTTGGCAATTATCGGGTGTGTCGTCGCGGGTCGGGTCATCGGTATGCAGATTGTAATCGACGGGCAATAATAAAAAAAAAAAAATGAATAATAATAATAATAATAATAATAAATAAATAAATCGTTGTTTCGGACACCCGCGAGATTTTCTTTTCTGCGGATATAATAATATATACCATGTGCGTACATGTACTGCACCGCGCCAGGGTGTGTAACATCACCTATGTAAACCACCCCAAAATGTATGCACATAAACAGATAGGAAATATCGTGCTGGCAGTGTTTTCTCGGCGACATGTGTTTACGGCGCGGCGGCAAGTGTTTTAAAGTATCTGCTATTTTTCCCATACGTTACATTTATACTATATGCGTTTCGTCCCCTGCGCGGAAACGGCTAAAAGTGAATTACAATTTCAATTTCATCCCTATTGAAATTTACCTATAAATATTTACAGTATTTTCCGTACACGTTATGCATATATGGTTTTAAACTCTCGTTATATATATGACTACCTACTCGTAATATCCGCGACAACGAGCTCGAACGGCTGGGCGGGTAAACGTTAAGGATCCTATATGTATATGTAATAATAGATATAATAAGAACATTCAGTGTTATTCGGTAAATTACATGAAACGAAGGGAAAAAACACTATTAAATTTCCAAGGTCCCTGGACAAATACGTCAATATATTGGCGGCGATAAATAACGCACCGTACAATAAAGCTATACCTACACAACATCACAGGCATAACGACCGTTTAAACGAAAACTTCGAGGGGTGATCTGCGGAATTCTTTCGTTTTATCCTGTATAGGTTTTTTTTTTTTTTTAGTAAGTAAAGGAAAGGATATCTACAAGAATTTTGAGAATTCATTATAATATATAATGAATTCTCATATTATATGAGATATAATGTGACGTGTTTTATTCGGCTTTTTCCTATAGACGGTAATCATTTACTTCGACATGAGTATTTATTTTGCGATAAATTTCAAATACCTATTTTATTATTATTATTTTTGAAGTTAATCAACAATACGTGTATTATATCAGAAATCGAAGATGTGAACGATAAATTAAACTATATGGTTATTGGTTAATGTTAAGTTAACCGATAATTAATGTTACTTTTAACACGATTAATCAAAAAGTCGATTTTTAATTTGTATATTGTAAATATCAAATAATTTATTTTTGTATTTATAATAACAATACAAAAGTTGAGTGTAGACAAAAATCAATACCTAATTCTAAAATAATTAGTTACCTACAGAAAATGTTTATATTTGTAATAAAAATTATATTATCTCAACCTAAATAGTTATATTAGATTCTAAGAGGATAAGCTAGTAGTTTTCTGTGAGCAACTTTTTATAAACACTTTGAATGACCAATGGAATTGAATTTATTTATATTATATTAATATAATTTATAATGAATAACATGAATATTTAAAAGCTTAAATATATATGATAATAGCCAGTAGATACACTAAAAATTAAATAATACTTAACTGTTTAAACTGATTTATGCTCGTTTTTGTCAGACATTTTATTTTATTTTCATCATATATGTACCTACCTACATCGTCCGGTTTTTAAATAATGTTTTCTAAAATGTTTGTAACTCTAAAATTGCAATTATTTTTGATTTTTGAATGACGGTCCTATATAATTTTATTAAATATTTTTAAAAACGTTCATGTATTTATTTTATACACATAAATCAAACATAACGAACCAATGGTTTATTAATTGTAATATAATAATTATTTAAATTTAAATAAAACGAGCAAACCTGGTATATTCCTATCTTTATTACATTATATACTAATCTTATCTACAAATCCAAACTTTAAATAAATTACAATTTATAATTAATAAATCATTGATTCATTGTTTGATTTATGTATATAGGAAATCTTCATTTAATGTCAAGGTTAGGTTCCTAAAAAGTATGTACGAGTATATTATGACGTTAAGCGAGGCGCATCCTATACGTGCATATTACATATATTATATTCATTATTCGTGTACAAGAAATAGAAATGTACAATATTTTATTTTAAAAATATTATAGTATTTATAATTTTCTCAACTGTTGTATTTATAACAGTAAATCATTATATTTTAATCGATTGGAAAAATTAATTAATGATTATTATAAATAAATTAATAATTTTTATCGTAGTAAATAAATTAAGTTTTTGAGTTTTATTATCGACGAAAAATATCATAAAAACCGGTTAAATTTAAGAGAACGTTTATTATTAAATGTTTTTCGAATACCTATATCATACTTAGTAGGTATAAAATAATTGAGTCGAGTCGGGCCGAGTGAGTGTAGTGAGGCGAGTATTCAGATATCATATTTTTATTTATTAAAAAAAAAAAAATTCAGTATTTTAGTTATTTATATAAATTCTTGAATTGAATTATCAAAAGTAAGACTAACCAAAAATGCAATTTTATGTTGTATAATATACTCTATATTTATAGTAAAACTTACAACACAATAAATTAATCGTATATTTTAGTGTATTTAAATAGTTTTATTTAAATACCTTAGTTTAAGTGTCTACATGTAAATATTATTTAAATTAATTTAACTATTAAAAGAAATTAATAAACGCTTAATTTATTCGATAATTTGATATACTTGTAGAAATAGTAATAATATACTAAATATTTACATTTAATACAAATTACTAAAATCAAATTTATTGATTTAAATTTAATTATCAAAAACATAAATAATAATAATGACAATAGTTATAATTTTTTTTATTATTAATTTCAGGTACAGAGATGAATCATTGTGCTGGCCTGAAAGGTACGTACACATTTTATAATTTCAAATATTTGCACGGTATGTCTTACTTGGAGTATTATTATTCACTATACACCCACACCCCTAACTATAGTAGACTAGAACGTTTTAATAAAAAATTATAAACGAAATCATATAATAATGTGGAATATTGTGATTTCCTTCACTCTTTTCTCCGTCGTTTATTATAGAAATATTTTCTTTTATTCGAAAAGACAGGAATTTAATTTTGTCAGCAAATCTCTCGTAAGCGCCCAAATAGTGCATAAAAACATTAAAAACGACGTCTCGTAATAATTTTGCTGTTCATAGCATAAATTCAACTGAGTTCATTCTGTTTATATAGCCTCCTCCCCATGTTCCAAACAACGGTGATATTTTTTAAACTATGAAAAACATTATTCATAATTTTATTAATCTATAATAATACTATAATATTGATTCTTAACCTTTTTATTTTATCATTTCAATAAAACGATTTATTTATAATTATTTAATATATAATACAAATCTGGGTTAACTTAAGTTAGTTAAAAATTAATAATAGCCATGTTAAGTAAAAAGTTATATTTAATTTTGTGAAAAATGAATCTGAGCTAAGTAATAATTATCTTGCGTAAAGTTATTTGTTAAAAGTATAATATTGTTGTTGATTTAAATAATAAGGGTTTTTTTTAAATTTTAATAAAGCTATATATGGATAAGAAACCATAAATAAATCGGAGTAAAATAGTATAAGTTAATACATACATATATGGAACATAATAAAACCGTGGAAATAAATGAAATTTTTTCCTAAGAAGGTCCATTATTGCAAGTTTACAGAGACACGGAATAAAATATTATTATGATATGAAAAGTATATAAAACAATTATTAAAACAAAAACAAAAATATTTGTACGAAATAACTTTTTTAAAGTAACTTGACATTATTCAAAATAATAACTCATTAAATTAAAAAGTTATTAAAAAAATAACATCAGGTAACATAACGTTTAACTTTTAAGCTTGTTAATAGACTTCCTACTTATTATATTTACATAAACGAGATTATTTATAAAAGGTTGGCATTAATGAGTTAATAAGATAAAATCCCATTAAAAAATCGAGTTAATATTAATTTTTTAACTACCTATTAGGGCTTTTAAAGCACCCGTACTCTTTCATGTTTTTAGACTAAAAAGCAAAAAGCAAAAGAGTAGTTTACGCGTATTGTCCATTGTTCAATTATTGTATTAAATATATGTATAGATTTACAATCCTCTTTTTTTTAGTTTATGAAGAAAAAAAATTTTTTTTTTTTATAATAAGCCCTAAAATCCAGTTTATTTAAAAATAATATATGTAGAATATTTACGACATTTTTTTTCAATTATATTAATATATATTAAGTTGTACATCGTTAAATATTTCTCTACATAATATAGTAAAAAGATAAATGAATAGGTATGATTTTTTAAACAAAATTTTAATCGGTCCACTGGAAGTATGAAAAAAAATCGTTCCCTTTTAGCAATTTGATGGAAAAATTTAGAGAGAATTTTTAGTGGTTGTGGCTCATACACACAGATTTTAATTTATGTACCAAAACATATGCCATACATAATGAATTAGTCTATACTGTAAATTGTATGCGTCTTAACCGCGATAATCCCGAATTTTACGTTAACTTAAATTTAACTCAACTTTATTTATTTATTAAATAATGACAACTCAACGTGTTATTTTTTTTTCTAGTTTATTAAGTTTATTGCATTTTATTAAGTAAATTTTGAATTTTAATTGTTATTAAAGTCCAAGGTAAATAATATTTATTTATAACTTACTGATAAACCCAGTCAAAATCGTAATTAATTTAAAATGTATATTATATAATAGCTTGAACAGCTACGCTGTTTTAACGTGTATAATTTTGGACCAAAATATTATTTTGAATATTTATTTGTTACCTATTATAATATATATCTACTCGACGATGGATACGAATTCTCAGATCGTACGGTTCTTATTATTTGTATCCTGCAGGAAATCGTTTTACTTTAAGGAAAAAAAAAACAAACAAAAAAGGTAACCGATCTAAGGATAACATAATTTTCACGATGCGTTCAATTCCGAGCGCATTGGGTTCTGGTCCAACCAATCGAATAATTATGTCGAAAACGCGATGGGATCATTCACGCGCGGGCAGCCGCTCGCGCGGACCTATATTTTATATAAATACACACAGTAGGTACCTATACGTATACATTCGAAACACTGGTCACGTAATGAAATTAATAGAAAACAAACACCTGTAATGACGGGTGTTTAAAAGCGATTTTCCAAAAACAAAAAAAAATGTGAAACGCCCATTTTTTGGGAGCAACGGTTTTTTTTTATTTTTATTTGTACGAAATGTATGTGCACATCGAACATAATAACCGCATATGGATAATAGACGTCGGTATTTTCAAACATTATATATAATAGGCACATTATATTATATACCTATATCTATATGGGTGTGCTTATGAAATTTCCCGCCTAATATACACATTATAATATATGTGTGTCTATATGTGATGTAAGTTATTAAATATATAGTTGGTATTATATATTTTAAATTATTAAAACGTCCAAGAAATTATAATAATACATGTATAGGGGAATAATGTTATATATAGTCCTTTACACTACTACCGTTGCAGCATCTATAAAATAACACGTTAATGCATCGGTGTGTCATTATTAGAGCAGAGGCTTGTAGACATTAAAAGTCACCAAATATGCACTTTAGTACGTAATACATGCATTTATATGCAAAATAAAATGACAGATCAAGCATACTTAAAAACCCGAAATATGTATTAAAAATATACGTTATAAAATTAAAAACAAGAGTATTTTTATTTATATTTGTATTTTATTAGTTATATTAAAAATGTTTTTTTACTTTGTTTGAATTATAAACTTGCATACATTTTTTCTAATATTCTAAAAAATAAAATACAAGATATTTAGGAAAAACGTGTCGTCAAACAGTCAACAACCATATTTAAGATCAAGTTATTAATTCAATTAAATATGTCTTTAAAAAGTATAAAATGAAGAAAATATGCCCTAAAAACAAAAAAAAAAAAAAAATACTCAAAATATGCATTTATATGCAAAATAAAATTACATAATGCTACAAGTCCTCTGCTCTAGTTATTACCTATTCAATTTCACTATCTTTTATTTAAAAGCTTAAAAATATATACGATTGATAACACGCAAGACTGGATGATTTAACCGATTGTTATACTAGAAAATAATAAGTTAGGTTAAAAGCGATACAATATATTATTTATATACCTACATAATATTATATTTTTATATTTATTTCAATAATTATTGTAATTTAAAAATAATTATGTCTTTTTTAAAAGTTAAAATTTCTGTACAAAAACGATGATCCGGAATAGATAATATTCTCATTTATAAATATTATTATAGGTTTAAATTTATTCTAATATTAGAAATAACGAAGTTGTAATAATAATGCCGAACGTAAATGTCTTGTATTGTCAGTTGGTTAGACGGAGACGGTAAATGCGGATATGGCGTCCTGTTAAGAGGACGTAGCACCCGAATTTGCTGTATTCGTCTAACCAACTGATAATATACAAAATTACGTTCAGCATTCTTATCACAACATAGTTATTTATAATATTAGAGTAAATTTACTTTTTACCAAATTTATAGACGAGATGATTATCGATGACGGAGTAGAGAATTTTTTTCAAAATTTTAATCGTGTAAGGAGATTCAACTTTTTTTAAAATTACAATCATTTAAATAGATATATTTCTATTTAAAATTAAAATTTCAATAAACGGCTCTGTTGCATCATCGATAATTATCTCGTCTATAAATTTGGTAATAGGTAAATTTACTCTAATATTATAAATGACGAAATTGTGATAAGAATGCTAGACGTAAATTTCGTATATTAACAGTTGGTTAGACGGAGACAGCAAATGTTGGTGCTATGTTCTCTTAAGTCTGAATTTAAAGATATAATTTAAGATTTGTAATGAAATAAATATAAATAACGAATTCAATTCACAAACATTTGAAATGTTGGCTATTTTTTAGAGATGATATTGTAACGCCATACATTTATATCTTAAATTGATAAAAGTATAAATAAAATTTGTGTTTGCTGTTAAACTAAATATTAAACTTATTTTTAGATATTTTTGTGTATAATATTAACTCGAAGTTCTCTACATTTCGTAGAACTCGTCTACGTCCTATTTTTATTTTATTTATTTAAAAAAGTAAAACGAAAAGATAAAATACCAAAATAATGACGCAGGCATAGATAAACTACTACTTTATAATATTTTTATACCTACCTAATTGGTATTTTAAGTCTAAAATTACCAATAGTTATCATAATGTTACTTTTTGTTTAGTCTATTAACTTCTAACCTAATAAATCACTTTGTTATGTTACGAACCAGTTAGCCTTAAATTAATTTTGTACACAAAGATATCTAAATTTAGTGATATATTTAAAATTTTTATAATTTTATAGATACTGCTTTTTTAATTATGTAAAGTTACCTATTAATTGTTTTTAAATTAATTTAATGAAGTTAACAAAAAAAAGTAGTTAATTTTAAACGGTTAATATTTATACGATTTATGTTTCACTGCTGCTCTTTTTTAACATTGATTCGTCAGTCACATAAAAAAACAATTTATTATGTTAGAAGATAATACTAAATAAAAAAGTAACTTGTTAATATTAACTTGACTTTTTCCAGTTAATTATCCTTTCTAATTATTATTTATTTCTAAAAAAAATGATTAGACAATAAATAAACATAATTACAAGGTTCAAATTGAATCAAATGAACTTATTTAATATGCTATTATTTACATAATTAAACTTATATTAATTACAATATTATAATGTAAAGCTACAATTATTAGAAACATTAGAGTAATCTTGTATCAATATATTTAAAATAAATCCAAAATTTGATAAACTGAACATTCTTTCAGTATTTCAATAGTACGGTGTTTAAATTTTTTGAAAAATACTTTTAATCATGACAAAATAGATAGGTATCATCACAGCTGACACATTTTTTCCCTGTGGCGCATCTCCTCTGCATCCGGCCTACAACGTAGTTCGCTACTTTTCATTGGTCCAAAATTTTATCATTCGTATTTGAATTTTGATGGTGATTAAGTAAACAAACAATTAAACATAGATTATAATAACTTGAACCATAATAAATAATATCAAATATAATTTATTAAAATTATATGTTACTATTAAATAATTAACAAGTAAATACAGGCAAGAATGCATAAGATAATATTGGCCTATAAGAAGTGGTGAACTACAACACTGGTGCGGTGAGGAAATATTTTAGCGGGTTGTGCGTATTAAAAATCTGTGATGATACCTATCTATTTTGTCATGCTTTTAATATTATTCAAAATACTTTAGAAAAATGTATTTTTCAATATATATATATATATATTTGTATAAACTAAGATTATAAAAATTAAATTGATTCTAATCATAGTGCTTTGCAAATCATCAAAAACGTTAAAAATTTTTGATAAAAAAAAAATATATTTTTAATTCATAGTTGTATAAAAACAAACATCTGCACTGCAGGCTTACAAAAAAGAAAAATACAAGTATAGTTTATAGACATTATACCTATAAATTAGTTTCGATTCGTTGTATATTTCAGTGTCATGCACGACATTGGCGATAATCGATGGAAAAAAGTCATTTTACAATAATAACACGAGTTCGTAATCGTTGCAGAATCGATGGGAGTTTCACCCGGTGGTATGTGCATATTATAATAGGATGACAAATGATTAAGCCATCCGCAACAGCGTATTGTAGATAATTTGACGAGACATCCGTTACACATAAGTAAAATAATTTTCATTTCTCGAACGCTGTTCGCGTGTTTGTATAAATATCCTTGTCCTCTGTAACCAATCATTTGTACATCGATATAATCGCGTGAAATCAATTGGAAAATCGTACTCGTATTCATCGCGCATTTACTTTGATATGATAAATGATGTACCGGCACAATATTCTTCCGTGGCATTTATCTTAATCATTTATAATATATATATATTTTTTTTTTTTTGTTTTATCCTATACGATTTCGGTTAGTCTTACCCATTGTATTTGGCATTTTTATTTGTATTTTTTCGTGTAGTTTTAAAGCACGCGTCATCGTGGTACCAATAATATACCAATGCTCATATACCGATATAATCGTATATTAAGTATAATCGCTGGGCGAGAATTGAAAATATTGTACGTGTGAATTTTTCAAAAATGCTTTTTTTTTGCTGATCTATCTTTTTAACTTTCGTCGGTATAGTGTTAAGAACAGTGATATTATGGGGGCGATATGAACAATTAAATATCTGCAGTATAGTTCTGTATAGGTATGTAATAAATAAACAAGTTAGGAAAAACTCACTACTCGAGCTCGTGTCTGATTTTTAGGTTCTCCTATACCTACGTTGTACTATAAAAAAAACAAAAAAACTTTAAGTAGACTATATCATATTTACATCCATTTATATAATTTAAATCAACAATCTCTCTATTAACTATAACAACGGACTATAAAGACGGACGGACACAACGATAATATACAATGATCCTAAACTTCGAATAGAACCTAAAACTTACTCATCTATATTGGTTTTCGTACGAATCGATAGAACTTTATTATTGATTATGATGAATAGGTACTGCAAAAAGATTCTGTATGAGAAAATCAAAAAATACCAATATGGTAGATATAGATAAAAATAATAATATAGCAAATAACTATTTAATACAAATTTAGGGTTAAATTATAAAAATGAATTAAAAATTACGATTGAGAATAAAAAATTGACTATTAGGGTTGGTGAGTTGTGAGTACAAAAAAAAAAAAAACTTTGAGATACTTCTCTGCATTCATCAATTATGACAATTTAGACGTTTTAGCAATTATTTACTTATAGTTTTCTATCTTCAAAAAACAAAATAATTGATATTAAATAAATCAAACTTTAAAAACACTACCCTGAAAAATATATCAAAACTTATACTTAATTCACACATTGAACATTTTTTTAATAATAATAATAATTATTTATTTCGGCCAAATTACATTTTATGAACATATATCTATGTATGAATACAATAGTAATTAATAATTATGCGTATAAAATTGAGAATAATTATAAATACAAATATTCTTAATGTTATCTCTTCACTCAACTCATTATTATTTTTACTTGTTGTTTCCTATTTTTTAAATATGATTTCATAAGTTTTAGTGTTTTATGAGTAATTCCTATAGATTTCAGAATGTCTATTAATATAGGTATTATGTGATAAACTATCAAAAGCTTTTGTTAAATCCATAAACATAACCATTTTTTTAATATTCTTATCTAATTTTGAATATAGTCTGTCTGCTAGATTCGCAAGTGCATCTTCAGTACCAGTATGTTTCCTAAACCCAAATTGTGATGCTGGTAGAATAACATTTTCTTCTAGGTAGTAGTATGATCTGGCTTTTATTGATCTACCAAAGATTTAGAAAACACATTTAAAACACCCATTCTCAACCCGGGTAATACTTGTGTTTTTACAGAGTTATGAAAGTATTTAAATATTGATAATCATAATTAAGTATTAATACATAGATAATATATACTATGATTGTATATTTTATCAGTTATAATTTCATATATAGGTAGTTACAATGATAATAATTTAGCGAGTATGACGTATGTGATGTATGCACATATTTTAAATAATTGATTAAACGACCTAACCATATAAATGGCAATCATTTAGTCATTAAATTATAATAATTCTTACAAGGAGATTTAATTGGAACATAGAAAAAAAATATGTGGACAGGATATAGGCGTGGATTTGGCACATAAATCATTGCAATGGTATAAAATGATTTTGGATGGATCTCCAATTACCTACTATTTAGTGCGTTTTAAATATTTTATACCTTCATGAACAAAAATGTTGAATGTAGATTTTTGGAATATTGTTAAAATTATATATGAATTATATTCTTAATAAAAAACATTAACAGATTAAAAGTTATTTAGAAATTAAATCGAGTCTATAAAATGTTAAAATAAATAATCCGTGAATACTTTAAGACTCTAGTATTAATATTAACTTAAGGAAGAAGAATTTACACATAATGTAAAAATATATACATTATTATGCATAACCAATACTATAAATTATACTTTCTTTGCTAATCATATCTATTATAGAATCTGAAAAGGAAATATTATTAAAACATAATAAAAAGTAGTACCTAAATATTAGTATTAGACTTAATGATTTAAAAATTATTTTTTTAAATTATATAATAATAACAGTATAAAGTTCTATTATTTTTTGTTTTAAAATTTATTAATCAAGGATCTACCTACTGAAATTATAAATGTTAATTAACGTGTTATATTTTTCTGGTATTAACTTCAATAACAATTCGTTCCTTTATTTATGCAACTTGGACGAGTTCATTTATATAAAAATATTTAAATTAATTTGAATTTACTGCCTAATAGCAAAATTAGTGAATACTTACAAATGTATAGACAATTTTATCCGTTAAATACCATTTTGAAAAATATCCAATATATTTAATTTTTTGGCAATATAATTTGCTATTTTTACTGTTTTTATATTTAAATTAACTTAAGTTGAGACTATTAATTAATGTAACTATACTAACCATCAATAATGCTTACTGCATTTGAATTTGAACTCATTTTTTTTTTAATTAACTTATTAAAACAAATTAGAAAATATCTCTTTCTTAGAGGAGTGAATTGTTTTAATGAATGTTACATTCAGGAAGTGAATTTTTTTTAATAATTTTAAATAATTTATTTCAAAATTTCCTGAGTAATGACGTATTTTTACATTTACGATGATTGCAATTTGGAGGAATTACGTTTTTCTACGGCAATATCTTCTTATTATTATTTGAGTAATGATGTATATACGTTTTCTATATTTTATACTAAATTATATGCTTGGGCAACAACTAGTTAATAAGTGAAGCCGATTTGAAATGACGTATATATACGTCGATACTATTTTAGATATACATATTTTGTAAAACGTATATTTTATACGTCAATACTCCTCAAAGGGTTAATTTGCTTAACTGACTATGATGCTGGCAATTTTCGATTAACATAAATGTTGAGTAATTATTAAATTCATTGTGAATATAGATGTTTCAATTTTTTTAAATAATGTTACAGTAATTTATATTATTGGTAGTAAGCATATTAGATTATATAATGTATTACTATTGCAATATTCTTACACCTGTAATAACTTTTCGTTGTATTATTATATTTACCTATTACGGTTCCTGTGCACTTACGAACATACATTGAAAATAATATTATTATGTAATTAATTAATTTCATAAATATAAATTGATATTTTAAAATGTGTTTATGTACCTACTTACTTACACTGATATGTGTAATGTATAATGTGTAATAAATATACTAACTAATGACTTGATAAATAAAATCAGTCGTATTTTTAATGGGATTAATAATTTATTAAAACAGAGAAGTTTAGTATAATATTGTTTATACATAATAATGTAGGGACTATTCAAAAAACGATTTATTATACATAGTCATTTTATTAATATTTGTTTATAGATTATATACGTAATATCAATTATCAAATATGATAAATAACTTCTCATAAAAAGTAATTTGTACAACTTGTTTGTTGAAAAAAAAAAATTATAGTAAACTACAATAAAAGTAATTAATTTTATAGTGATAGGTGAGTTGTGGATGATTTATATAAATAAAATAAAATCCAAATTCATAAAAATTTACTTTTCATTGTAAGCAAATACATATTTCAGTAACTTAGTTTTCATGAAAGTACAAGACTAGTCTGTTTTTTGCACTAAAGGTGGTAACTTTGTTACTGAAATACGTATTTGCTTACAATAAAAAACTAATTTTTTTGTGGATTTGAGCATTATTTTATTTATACGTGATTTTATACATGATTTTAATTGTTTATACGTTCGCCTCATATTGAAATTACGAAAATGTGTACATTTTTTCGTAGGTTTATATCTACGCACGTATATATAGACAATTTATTTGATGATATCTATTTATTAATTTTAAGTTTACACATCGGTTACATAATGACAGTAATGGGTTAGAAGTTAATGCAAAAAAAAAAAAATGTCAAGGTTGGGCATTAACTAACTAATAAGTTAGAGTTAAGTTAAAAAGTCAAGTTAGTGTTAACTTATTGTAGTTAAGATATCTACGAACATTTTATTATTTAGTTAATTTTTTTACATTGAAATTCAATTTAAGTTAATTCATTTTTATTTTTATTTTATAATAATATGATATGTTCTTATATAATATTATGTTATATGCATTTTGATATTAAATTTTTATAGGTGCCTACCACCTACCTATAATAAATAAACACTATACATCTGTACATATTACATATGATGGCTCCTATAGTAGGCAATGCTCGAATTGACAGTGGGGTGGGGGTGTGCGGCGAGTTACTCTATTATTTTGAAATATTTTGACAGCTCTCCCTCTGAATATATTTTACAGTATACCAGTTATATAGTTTGGGCGGACGCTCGTTTTTTAAAAACCTGATAGCATCCTTTCTTCTATTTTTCCAATTTGACCACATGATAGTAAGTATAGACTATAATAGTAGGTAGGTGCCTATATACATAGTTTACCACAGTCCATATTTTGTGTATTTATACATGGCTATAGTTACACTATTCGCATTGTTTATACGTAGAGAGACCTACTAAAACTATTTTACTTAAACTTCAACAATTAGTGTTGACCACCGAGTATTCATATAATACATACTCGTAATAGTAATATTTTAGACGATTTTACATACTTGGGTAGTACGATAAGCTCAGATGGGAAATGCAAAAAGGAAATAAGAAAACGAATATGCCAAGCTAAGGTGGCATTTGATAAGAAAAGAAGTCTTTTTACTTCAAAAAACATTGATCTTAACATCAGAAAGAATCTACTAAAAACGTATGTCTGGAGCAATATGTTGTACGGATGCGAAACATGAACTATTACCAGAGAAGAAAGGAGAAGAATAGAAGCATTCGAAATGTGGTGCTACAGGAGAATGAAAAAGATAAGTTGGACTGATAGAATTACTAATGAAGAAGTTTTAGTAAGGGTATCTGAGAGTAAATCAATATGGAAGAGTATACAGAAAAGGCGAAATGAATTAATAGGTCATATCCTAAGACACACGACGGGTTGCTATTACTAATCTTGGAAGGAATAATCGATGGAAAGAATCATAGAGGAAGACCAAGATTGCAATACGTAAGTCACATAATAGAAGATCAAGGATGTAATTCATATCAAGAGTTGAAGAGGAAGGCTAGTGATAGAGAAACATGGAAGTTGCTGCAAACCAATCATTAGATTGAATAGGTACTGCAGAAGAAGAATAGTAATATAGCCGTGATAAACATAAAACGACAATAACCACCGTTAATAATAATAATAAAGAAAAAAACTTTAATTCTGTGTTTCGTATAGAATTTTTACTTATTTGAATAGAATAGATAATAAAGACGAAACAAATCAACTTCTGGATTAACCGGGTTGAGTTAACAAAAATCTGGTTTTAAATTGTAATTATTATATAAAAAAAAAAAAAAAACCGTTCTTATATATAAACACTCGACTGTATCCAGTTAATCAATCCATTGACTATTTGACCGTCCTTGGAAAACGTAACTCGTCGACCGACTAAACTTTTTATACTCTTTGACTAAGTTAACGTTCACATTTAGCTACGTGCGGTATCATAGGTATATTATTGGTGTACAATATACGAACGTGTATAGACGTTTAAACATAATAATATTATTATTGTCGAATAAAATTTCCCATCATGATATCCCGTATTATATAATAATATATACCCTCGAGCCCCAGTGCATTGTGATATATACCGTTTTTTTTTCTTCTTTATCCGATAAATAATCCCGAAATAAATATCTGTTTGGTCCCTTTATATAAACAATTGGCCGTAGGTACAGAGGTAATTTCTATTGTCCGTCGCCAATCGTGAGTAATATTTATGTTTTGACAGTCTTAAATAAACATTACGATATAGGTATAATGTTGTTTTTATAGAGAGATGCCTGCAGTACAATGGTCCCGGGATCAATGATTTATACGCTGTATTATCCGATGCTTGTTTTAGCTCCTCTCTTCACCACTATTTTTATATTGTCGCATCGACAGAGTACAACGGCGATAGGTAGCGAAAACGAAATTTCTACTACTCGCACGTTACGGTATAGTATAGCGGTTATTTCTTTCCAATGGCTAAAATCATTATTTAAAGATGTACATAATATTGTACGTAAATAGTTAGGTATACGACAGTACTACATATTATACACGTACGCGCGTATAGGAAAACATCTAATGAACACCACGCATCTTGTCCAGAGCCGCAAAACAAAACAAAAATCAGTTATGCAAATAGACCATCACGCCAGAGTTTTCATAATCGTCATTACATTATGTTTGAAGAAAAAAAAACCAAGTTTGAGTGTACACCGAGACTCGTTTTTTTTTTTTTTTTGTATTTTTTACTTACAGTCATTAGGGTAATGCAACAGGCATTTCGCCGAACCGTTACTTTTGTACTTTATGGTAATTCTGTTTGTTCTTTTTTTCGAGTCGGTACATTACATTCCATCACATATATATGTATATATATTTGTCGCATATATATATATGTATACATACGAGGACACTGTAAATATATTACCTTATTTAACATATAATATTATATGTGTTGGTATTAAATTTGTTCCCGTTTCAACGTTACCCGAGAAAACAATTTACGATAAATATATAGTTTATTTCAAGCTTATAATAATACAGAAAATATTTTATTTCGGGTATAAACCATTTTATTCGGGACGTTTGTCGGAGTATGTACAAAATTCTGGGCTAATGATATATTATTATACTTTAGGATTCAAATATATATTATAATATGTCTTATATTATTACATCTTAATATATGACTTATTTTACGATATATAATATTACGTTCTTATATACAAATATGCAAAAAAATGCATCAAAATAATAATGTCTTTTTAATATTGGCTTATTTGGTCAAGCACAACACACTGACCATATCCATAACATAACGTCAAATGTTCATATGTTGAATTTCCAAAAATAACGAATACTTATTTTAACGTGTAAAATATTTATAAATACCAATATTTGTATGCCTTAAACGAACCTTGAAATGTTATACAATTTAAAAAATACACTGCGTTATACATAGATATAGACATATTATTATGTGTACGTACCTCCACTGTATATTCATCATATTATTATAATACATTATTAAACAGCCCGAGTTGGAAATGATGTATTTTATACTGGTCCCAGGCAGCAATGAAAATAAAATGTTTTAAAAATAGTTCCAGAAAGTAAAATGATGTTTTATTAATGTTTCAGGTATTTTTTTTTTTTACAGAAAATTAAAGTTTAAAAACATACTTCATATAGAACAATTAAAATGTTATAATTTTCTGGACCAAAAATGTTTCTAATATGAACACTGTTAAAACCAAAGGTGGGCTAGTTAAAAACGTTACTCTTTATTTTAAAACTTCCTGACTTAATTCGTTAATGACTGTTACCATTAATTATAACTGACATGACTAGTTTAAATTTGCATTACATTAACATACATAATACATATTATATTTTAGTCAAAAATTGTATATACAATAATTAGTTATGACAATAATTGGCCAGTCCTTAATATTAAATATATACAATATATTTACACATAATTTATAACACTATATTTTCGAATAATTTCAAAGATTCAAAATCAAATTTTTATCGTAGAAATAAAACTTTTTTTACTGAACATTTTCGTTAAGTTATGGTTTTTTTATTTTAACTTTAAATTTATATTCGCTTTTAACTGAAGGCTTTTGGATTAATACTTTAACTAGGTAATTTGAATTAACTGTTTTCAATAATATTATCAAAACAATTATTAACAAAACGCCATAAATCTGTGTTATGATAATCAGTGTGTCTATATATACCTCTACTAACAAAGTGGAAATAACACAGCTATATATGCCGGGCGTGCGACGTTCGAGACGGATGATGGGTTAGTGTTGGTTTGACGAGAGTAATGGCCAGCGGAGAGAGAGACGACCAAACGTGGGCATGTCGTCTGAGGGCGACATTGGAATACAATCGTTCAAATTAAAACAGTATATGGATGGTATGAAAAAGAGACAGAAAGATAGAAAAAGAGGGGAAAATAAGAATGAAAAAAAAAAAAATGAAAATAAATAATCGCATAAAACAACGACCGTCAACTACTGTAGTATATATAACGACGGTTTATAGGGGGAGGGACGTATATAGTTAGAACGTCAACCCGGTGAAGCCTTTTACGGAATGAAATAATTGTATGTCCGGATCTGTGTGTGTGTGTGTGTGTGTGTGTGTGTGTGTGTTGCAAATATCTGTAAAGCAAACGTAAAATAAAAATGAAAAAATAAAAAAAAAATTGTAATGATAAAAACCTTGTTTGTAGATCTATTAATTTTGAATATATTAATTGTTTTAAAGTAGAATAACACACGATACTCTCTCTATAGTTGACATCACACAAGAATATAAAGAAGATTATCCTATATAAATGATAATAACAGTATAGAGAAAAAAGTAATTGTTTAATTTTTAAAATGTTGATGATGATAAGTCGTATACTCATTAATAATAAGTGTCTATCTGTTAGGTACTAAAGTAAGGCATTAGGTTGTTGAAAATAATATATACGTATTATATATTATACAATTTTGGGCAATTTCTTATTAATAAAATATAAATTTTATTACGTATGTCTCGTCTATATATAGTATGTATAATATCCAAAAAAACCTTCAAAGCAGTACCGTATGGTTCATTGTTTCGTTATGTTTTAATTTCGCGTATTTTTGTTTTTTTGCTTGGGTCGGTATAGACTTGTTACCAAATTTTGTATCACATTTCAAATTTATAGATGCGTCCTTAATTATAAACATATAGTATATATACTTTCTATACTTTATAGATACATACTGTTAATGCAATCTATTGTAATAAGAAATTGTAATTGATTTGGCTGAAATAAATAAAATAAATAAATAATATTTATACTGGTGATGGTAATTTTGATACAAAAAAGTACATATTACATATGCCGATAGTAACACCAGTGAATATGACACTTTTAGAATTTTTAACATTAGAAAGCCTATATAACTCATATTTTGGTGTTCAACACGTTAAACTATAAAACATTTTTTTACTTAAGAAGTTCTGTAAAATAATATCTTGAAAAAATCTATAGTAAACTTAAACATAAATTAATTAGGTATTTAACTGTAAAAATTAGTTTTTACCAAGTATTTTAATATTGAAAAAAATATATATTTATTTATCTTTTTTCATTTTTAAAATACTTAATTTGCAAAAAATGCATTTACATTATATCATCACATTTTATTTGCAAAGAAAATATTTATATTTCATTTACGAAATGTGTTTTTTTGCATTTTTAAAACACTCATTGCGCAAAGAAAGGAGAAAATGTGTTTTTTAAAAAAAAATTTATTATCATTTTTTATCGTACAAAAATATGCCGAAGTTTTGAGGAAAAAATCTAATACTGATATATTGGAGAGGATTCCATATTCACCCTCCATGTTAAACAGTTAGGTACGTGCTCTAGCATATTTGTACGAGTTCAAGGTATTGTGAATGCATTTTATATGTAAATTGTTGAAGTCCCAATATTTTATAGACAATGTGGATATTCTTCAGTCTATAGTAGATTACTTCGAGTATATACTTGGATAGGCTGTACAGTTAGGAATAGAAGGAGAAATCCATTGTTCTCATTACAAATGTGAAATTGCTACAATGATGTAATAATGGACTATCCTCGTACAAATAATGCTGTTGGCTTTAATACATCAATGAAATCCGATAGCGTCTCATTGTGGAAATTCATAATTTTTCTGAAGAAGCCAAAATAGAAAAATTTAATTTTAAAATATATAATATTTAATATATATGTATATTAAAATAAATAATATTTAATATATATATATATATATATACTAGCTTACCCGGCAATGCTTCGCTATTGCAAGATTTGTAAGAAATTTAGAAATTATACTAGTATTTTGATAATAATCAAAGATTATAAAGATTTAGATAAACGTATAAAGAATATTGTAATAAACAATGATTATTAAAATTTTCTAAAAATTGATTTAAATATTAATTGATAAAATGTTCATAACATAAGTAAAAAAGCAGCTCATGTTAATTTAGTAGTTATGCACTAAAAAAAAATCATGTAACACTAATTATAACTTAATTCAAAGTTAATAATGCGTTATATAATTTAAGTATTTTTTACATTTACATCTAAGTATTAGTTCTAAGTTTAATTAATGTATAATACTTACTTACCCCTGAGGGGTGTTTATCAATTAATAAATAAATAAATACCCAGTCTTCATTTACAAATTATATTATGTTATATTTCACTAAATTAACTAAGCTAAATATATCGGTTGTTTTTATGGAATAACATAAACTTAATAATATTGTGTATCAAATCTTTACTATCAATTATGTTTTTATAAAATTAACTTGAAGTTAACTTGCTTATTACATACAAATAGTCAATACCTATTACTGTAACTTATTGTGTTATGTAACCATAAATGAAATAAAATAAATCGTGAATTATCATATTCCTTAAATGTAATTTCAAAAACTTCAAAAATAGTAGAATATAAAATAACGTTTTTTTTTTTTATCATTTTTATTTATTCGGGAGAACACAGCTAAAGGCGTTTGATCTTATGACTTGTATAATAATTATGACGTATGGGTATATGTCTTGTGTCCAAATCATTAGAACACAGAATGATTTATCATAATAATTAAGTAAACAATAGAACTAATAAGTGGTCAACAACCTATTTATTTCATAAAAAAACTTGCAGATAATGCGTTTAATTAAAAAATAGAAATAATAATAATTATTGTTGTTCATTAGTGATATTTACTGACGAAATCGGGATATTTAAATAAATTGTTATACAGTTTATTCATAAAAAAATTTAAAATTAGATTCGACTGGACTTTATACACACAACTATACTGCAGTATACAATCATATTTAACCTGGATATAAATGCCCATAAAATATAAGAGGGAGTTTTAGAGAATAATAATAATAATAATAATAATAATTGGATCATGGACTTAACACTAAATGTATTATTGTTTATAATATTAAAATGTATAATCGGATAATATTTTCCAGTTTATTTAATTTTTTTCGTGTGTGTAAATAAACTTTTTCGGGTAGAAAGAATCAAGTAAATATCATTGGGTAAAGAGCTCTCTGGTAGCAAATTCGTTCTATAGTTGATACCCACTTTATGAGGTTATTTTTAGATTTTCCCAGTAGTTTTCATTAACGTACAGAAAAATTGACCGAAAATTGTTATTGATTGGAAAATTATAATATCAGAATTTTAAAATAAATTACACTAAATATTTACAATGGAAATATATTGATGTGGTAAAATATTTTTTACCACTTTTCAGTAATTTTTATGAAATTTCATTAGTGTTTCATGCATATGTTCATAAGCGTACATTTTGGGTTATGAATTTGCTGTAGATGATTTTTTAAATGATTAATTTTCGATTTCCTAAACACTATTTTAAGTGTAAAGGAAAACAATCGAAAATAATTATAAATCGTTAGGTATAAAATAATAATATTATACCCACTATATGACGAACAAGGCGTTTCCACCCTTTACTCGTAGGCTTTATTTATACTGTACGTTATAATATTAATATTATATAAACATTCCTAATAATAATAACATAAATATTTTAATTCTGTATCAATGCTATAATTTTTCAAATCTTTTATTGTTGCTCTATTTTGTATTTTGTTGAAAAATGCGTTTATGTTAATGTTTTGTTTAGTGATAATTTAAAATTGTTGTTTATTATTATTTTTATCACATTTTTCGTTATATTTTTCAATTGTTTTTTAACGAGTTAAATTTTATAATCATAACGTTAATAAATATTTTTATGTCCTTATTATGGTAAATAGGAGTCATACATTATTTATCAAAATATATATATATAAAATATACCTAATAATATAATATTATATAATTTTTACACTTTTCACAAATAATTGTCAGAATGCATAATTCAAATTATTTTCAAAAAATGTTCTATCACTTAAATTATACAATTTTATTTAAAAACTATAAGAGATTATTTAACATATTACACGATAGTCGATAATCGATTATTAAAATCAACAATAATCAACACTTAATTAAAATCATATATCCATACAAATTGATTGTATTGTTTTTTTATATCGATGTACCTGCCTACAGGAATCTTGACTTGGAAAATATGCCCATAATTGATGTAATGATATATATAATATACTTGTTACGCAATAACATGACGTTAAAATATCACATTTTATTCGTCATTTTAAAACTAAACAACTAACATATTATAGATATTTTAACATTTTTAACTAAAAAAATTATTATTAAAAAGAAAAAATACAAAAATAATAGATAATATTTTATTTTTAGATATTAATTTTTATTCTGAACAAAACAAAACATTTACAAGACATTTACATTTTAGTTTTATGTTTAAAAAATATATTTAATGAAGAATTGTTTTATGATTGTAACTGTATCCAGATCATATGCGTATTTTCTCGATTATAGTCATCTAGTATATATGAATACGAGCATTATAATATATGCCTACTATAAAACTATACAGGGTCATTCAGAAAAAAAACGCTTGAATGTAACTTTATGGTCATTTCTGCACGATCATGTTTTAGGTATTATATAATATTATATAATAGTATGTTATTCAACATTTTCATAAATCATAATATTAATTATTATTATTAAAAATGTTATTAATACCTATTATGCGGGTAGATAGTAAACTAATAGTATATATTATAAATTATTTACATTTGATGAAAATAATTTAACATATTAATTAGGTATCGTATTTTTAAAGACTGATCATTATATCAAAGTAATAACCAGGGTTTGAAACGGACCGGAACGCACTGGAACGGCCTTCCGGTTCATAAAATTAGCCTTTGCGTCCATTCCGGTTGATCGAAATTATAGTATTTAAGAATTCCAGATCATAATAATTACTACCTATTTAATATCCGAAAATGATGAAATATAAAACATACAATTTGGTGAGGATAAAATACGTCATGTGTGTTGATATTTTCGTTTAAATGAAGAAAATGATATTATTCAATAGGGTTTTTAATATGAAATGGAAGGAAAAAATGATGTTCCGGATGACTTGATACCAGTCTTTATATTAAAAAATATTGGAAATATCGAAATATTGTAATTATTGTGTCACTGTAATTTCATAATATCAGGAATCAAAGATATTTCCCTATATTCGTTATCATCGTTTTTTACCAAATTGTTTAATTTTACGGGAAAAATTTGAATAGTAAATAGGATTTCAACAGGGTTTCAACATTCAATCATTATAAATCTTGGTAAAACATTCAAACCCTTATATTTATTGGGAAAAAAAATTTATATAGCCTAACTGCTCGAGCGTGCTAAATTCCTGGTTTCTAAAAGTATTTTAAACAAAAATATATATAAAAAAAAAAAAAAAAAACGAATAATAAATCTATCTTTCACTATATAGCAGGGGTGACCAGAGAAAAGAGACTTACAAACCGCAAAATATAATGAGAAATATGTAAGGGCCAAGAGTAGAATAATGGCTCGCAAAAAATACGTTAAAATTAAAAAAAAAAATACCCATTTAAATATTATAATTTTGAAAACATTTATTTTTGTTATAAATTGTAAAAACTAAAATTATAATTTAATACCACAATTAATCGATAACGGTAATTATTACATTTTCAAATACCTACATATTTTTATATTAATATTTAAATTTTCTTTTTATATTAGTAAAAATATTTTGTGCCTTAAACCGGTCCCACGTATATCGATGTATACGCCGATTAATCGGCAATCGTTCAACATTACGAGTCGAGTGGGTGGTATTTAATCGCATTGCATAACGATTATTTTCACTCGCGCAGTCACTCGTGGTTGTCGGCAAACGCGGAACGAGTCAAAGGAATCAAAAACAATCGCGCGTACACGATAACAGAATAACCACGTGTTCGTCGGGTTAAAGAAATCGGCGATCATACAAGATCGTCATGCTCGCCGAGTACACGAGTCGCGTGGGACCGGCTTTACACGGTGAGACACGAGCATTATTCATACGGGTAAGACGCGAGTTTGGCAACCGCGGCTATACAGTAACCGAATCGGTAATCGTAACTATATTATATTATGTTCAGTGTTCGAAACGTTCACTTAAAAATTGAACTCGTTAACGTTCAAATGTATTTAAAAGGAAAACGTTCACAATCACGTTCTTTAAAAAAATGAACGCGTTCATCTTGTCATTCATTTTAATTAATCAATTATTAACAAAATATACATTTTTCTTATATATATATACCTACTAAAAAACTACTGATTTATAGAAACTATCGTTTTCATTTGATAGCAAACCCAAGAAAATTGTACTTTTAATATTATATTTAAATATCGAATATATTTCAATTTAATTTAAACGGCCTGAAAGTCGTTCGAATTCCTTAAAAACATGACCGTCTATTTTACAGAAACGGGTGACGTTCGCGTGTCGTTCACAGAATATAAACGTGAATGCATGAACGACGTTCCTTCCAAACATTGATTATTAGGGCTCGGAAGTGGTTGCATTTGCATGTTTTTGAGGACTATTAGATTTATTGCTAAGTAAGTTAGAAATTAATTTCAAGATACTATGAAAAACATATCAAAAGTTTATAGTGCGTATTTTTGCATATTTGGTGATTTTTTAGTTTTAAGAGCATATTTCTTAATTTTACAAATTTTTAGAGCATATTTAAAGATTAACGGTAATACAATTTAAAAATACAATATACATATATCGTGTTTTTGGATTTATAGGGTCTTTCAGATGATATAGCCGGTCACGATATTTTAAAATCTACTTTAAATATGTAACAATTACTTTCACCGACGTTGAACACCGTTTTTCAAAATATCAAAAAATTGATAACGAATAATTGGCGATCTTTCAAAACATTAAACAATGTTTAGTGATCCAATGCAACAATTTTTAAGATAAGACACTAAGAACAAAATTATGCCTTACGCGATTTAATTTAAATCACTTTTAATTATGTATAGGTACCTCTACTTAGCGATTTTCCTAATTTTTATTATTTATGCTTTGCAGATAATATGTATTTTAATTGAATCATTAGAAAAGAAGAAAAAAAATGTCAATTTTTAAATTTATTTTAAAAATAAAGTACCCATGGAAAATTTAAAAATAAAAATTTACTTTATATAGATATTTTTCAATTTTTGTAATTTCAATATATTTATAAATTCAATAAAATACATTAAACTACCCTAAGAATATTTACTCAGAACTACATATTTATAGTTTTATATTTGTATTTATATAAATAATATGTATGTAAAAAATAAAAAATAAAAAAAATAAGTGCATATTTTTAGAGCATTTTTAAGCGTGCATATTTAGTACTTTTTAAGTGCATTGAGTTCCGAGCCCTAGTGATTATATAATTATGTGCACTGGTAGTAACCGTACGGACGAACACAACGGGGACGTAAGACGTCTCTATAAGGCCGTGTAAGACTATTTTGGAAAAATCGATGTTGAGTAAAACATTTTTGTAACAAAAAAAAAAAAAAACCAAACCAAAAATAATTTCAATATTTCGGAGTAGTCGATAATTATAAGTATATATATGTGTGTGTGTGTGTGTGTTGTGACTAGCGATTTATTTTTGGGAGAAGGTAAAAAAGTTGCGCGCACCCCCCCCCCTGCCGCTGCATGTGTGTGTACGCGTTATGGACGGAAAGTTTAACGGAAAACGTAACGTTCAGGGTCGAAGTTTCGTCGGGAATTACGAGGAATATACGCATGCCACGCGTTGTAGTGTAGTATAGCTGTTGCGGCAGCTGCCAGTCCGCACGGATACTACGTGACTTAGCGTACAAATGAGCCGGGCACGTGCGTCTTGTGCACCGACTACGTTCTGGGTCATCCGATATTGTCCGACACCGGGCTGACACTAGCTGTCGCGCGGCGTACGGTTACCGTTGTCGGTGGCGATGCAGAAGAGGAGTACGGAGTAATATAGGTACACACTACACCTCCTATGAATGTAATGATGACCCGGACGATGTACGGTTCGAAAAAAAAAATAGAAAACTTTATAATAATTTCGGGGCGCGAAAAACGTACGCGGTTAGGCATTTTCCCTCTAAGACTATACCTACTGTGTTTGTTTGCGTTGAAAAACCTATACGCGTTTCAGACGTATTTTATCATACCTATTCACTACGTTTACATATGATGGCGTTAAAACGGTTTAAGGGGCTTCGACACCGGCCGTTTTTAAGGAGTTCAGTATAGGCAATTTTTAAGTAATTTTAGGAAAAATAAAAATCTAACAATTTAAAAATATTTAAGTACATTTTAAAATTAATCTAAAAATA
>JAIPRL010002152.1:0-65279 GCA_025469235.1 Pemphigus obesinymphae | reverse complement strand
GGCAATAAATGACCGAATATGCTATATTCGACTCACAGGTCGCATTTTTGACACAATTATCATAAACGCTTATGCACCAACTGAAGAGAAAGAAGAAAATCTTAAGAATGAGTTCTATGATGAACTAGAGCACATACTTGACACAACACCGAACAGCTGCATCAAAATACTAATAGACGACTTTAATGCAAAAATAGGAAAGGAAGATATATACAGACCAACGATTGGACCGAATAGCTTACAAGACGTAAGTAACAATAATTGAACCAGATTGATCAACCTGTGTTTAGCGAAAGGTTTTACTCTTAGTAGTACGTACTTCCCAAGGAAAGATATATACAAACAAACTTGGATAGCGCCTAATGGTCTAACTAAAAACCAGATTGATCACGTAATGGTACAGAATAAGCATAAAGGATGCATAAAAAATATCAGGAGCTATAGAGGTGCAGACGCCGACTCAGAACCTTGTTATTACAAAATTTAAAGTTAGACTATCCGAAAGATGGAAAAAGGTAAAAAGTAAGGAATCCGTAAAATACTGTATAGAAAAACTGTCAGAAAGGGAGGTTTTGGATGAATACATCTGTAAAACACAATAAGAATTACAAAAATCCAATAGAAACACAGATGAAGATGTTGAACGGATATGGGAAAAAGTCAGAACAGCAGTAGTCAATAGTACTAATAATTGCTTAGGAATAATAAAAAAATAAAAAATAAAAGAATGGTTTAATGATAGGTGCAAGGAAGCAATAGACAAGAGAAACAGCATACGAGAAAAAACTATCAAGGACCCAAGTGACATAAATATATAAAAATATAAAAACATCAAAGAAGAAACCAATAAAGTACTAAGATGTGAAAAGAGATTGGCAGAAAAAATTTATGAAAAAAGACACAATGAAGAGCTGTATGACCTATATAAAAAACCAAATATACTTACATATATAAGATGTAAACGTCTAGAGTGGCTGGGACATGTATGGAAAGCTGATGGAGATTTATTAAAGAATGTTCTGATAGAAAAAATAAATAAAAAACGTCCACTTGGAAGACCAAAAACAAGATGGAAAGACACAGTTGAAAAGGATATGAGACTGATAGAAGAGAATGCAAGGTTAGACTGGACTTTGAATACAGAAAAATGGAGAGGCTTACTAGTGGCAGCGTAGGTCCTTAATGGACCGTTAAGCTGTTGAAAAAAAAAAGAAAGAAAGAATATATAACTTATTTACACCTAAAAGATAAAAATATCTAACGTGTACTTCTGAAAAGTTATCAGTAAAGTATTCGGTAACCTAAATTTTCACACACTGCGTGTTTTGCTTGTTAATACATATTTAAAAAAAGAATTCAATAAATAAAATTATGTAGTGTCCTTTGTAAGCATTTTTTAATATATTAATTTTTAAAAATTAATTATGATTTAAAATAATGGATTTTTAATAATTTATAATTCAAAAACATATCTTAAAACTTTTAAGACAATATAATAGAGAATTTTGTTTTATCATTTATTTATCAATTCATCATTTCACAAAGTTTTATTATGCTTTATGTTGTTGATATAATTAACGAGTTAGAAAAGTGCACTGTACGAGCTTGCCAAAATCCCAGTTTTTTTAAGATATTTTAAACAAAAATCTAAAAAAAAAACGAATCTCTTTTCCAGTAACCAAATCAATAATCGTAATTATGCACTAGTAACTATTGACAAATAGATGGACAAATACATTAAGGATATAAATAAAAGATGTCAACACTTATGTTTAGAAAATTAAAAATGTAAAAGTAATATTTTCATTATAAATTTACGACTAAATAATAAACAACAATTAAAAATTATAATATACTTTATATTAAATTTATTTAAAATTGTTCAACAATTAGATTTAATTTTCTTAAAATATTTTATGAAGAAACTTAAAATATAGGATCTAAGATTCTTTTTTTATGTGAGCCCTTAACTTAGTTAAAAGTGCGAGGCTTATGGCTGAAGCCCTGTCGACTTATCCTTAAGGATGTTTCCCACGGTAACATATAATAATTCCAAATTATTATTTCTATATTGGTTTCATTGTTATATTATTATTATTATTATTGTCATGTTGCAAAATATCGCCAATTCATATAGGGTTTAAAAAATATTAGATTTATGAGATGTCGAATTATTAGCAAAATATTAATATAGGATATCTAAGAAAATTATAAAATATGGTGACCAGTCACATTAATCCAATATATATTTATAATTTCATTTAACTCAAAAAATAAAATGTATTGAAGTTTATTAATATTATTATAACGAGTTTTTGAAAGTAAAAATATAAAAAGAATTTTTTTGGTTGTAACTTTTAAATTGTCAAAGATATTTCATAAATGAGTATTCAGTAACATCCCTAGCTTACGAAATAGTGGCAAGTGTAATAGCTTAACAGTTTTATAGTTTATCGAAAATACATACAATTATAATATAACACATTTTGTTAATGCCAAAATTTCAATAAAGATATGGTTATAATATTGTATTTTACATAGTAAAATACTTGTATATATATTTTTTTGATATATCACTATTAAGTTGATTAAATCATTATTCTCTGGGCCCCTTACTCCCCTCCGTTAGAATATCCTGTACGTGATACTGATAAGGTGTATAAAGTTTTAAATACAAATATATTGTATTATGCGATTTCGATTGGTCACGGTTCAGTCTATAATCAGCTTTCAACATGTAAATCGTACCATATGAATTTTATTTCCTTCCCCTCCACCAACAAAAAAGGTTTGTGACGTGGAACCTCGTTAATCTCCCGCTGATCGACCGGTTCGTACACACCAAACAACCTAGCCGCAATTATAATAATTTATAACAACATATTATGGAGCTGTAAATACATAGTATATAAGTATACTGTATACTCTATAATATATTTTTTCACACTGTTTACATTATATTATAATATTGCTATAATCAAGAATGTTTTAACTCAGAAAATGTAGATCGTTTCGAATATAAAGATAAGTATTTTAAAAAATTAATAATATTTATCGTCGAGAAACAATAAATTATAGGTATATACTTATATTATTACTATTATTATCATGTTATAACTCTATTATTAAGTTGAATATATAAAAAGTGCAAAAACAACTAGTATAAAATTCACAGAAGAACATTTTAAAATGAATCTAATTTTGGTTTTTTAGTTATAACATTAAAAAAGCAGTTAAAAATAAATAAAAACTACAATATATATAATTTTTAAATTAATATATTAAAAACCAAGATGAGATTGACTCCAAAACTTTGGTATTTATCGATTTTATAATAGGTATTTTAACTGTAATAATTTTGTGAAAACATATTTATACCATTTAAAAACATCGGTGTACATGCTTTTAATACTATTTATAACTAACCTTTTAGAAGTTTTAGTATCCGCATAACCAAGTTATAACTTTTTTTTTTATCATTGAGGAAAAGACCCTCAAGTCAATAAAATCATACAAACCAATTTGCAACTAATTAAATGGAATTTGTAACCTATTGATAAACACAATTTGAAAATTTGTAGCTATACAGTTTTGGAATTATGAACACTTTTAAATAATATAATACTCTAAAGAAAAAAAAAATAATATATAAAAAACAATATATGCCTAGAATATTCGAAAAAGGATTATAGGTTATAATAGTATACCTATCTATAATTATTTTTCAAAATAAATACTCTGTAAAGCACATTTTATTTTAATATATATTTTTTTCATAATACATTATATTTAGTTTTATATTTATTTATGATTGAGTATTTAAGAAAAATGTTATCATAATATACCTATTTACAATAATACCTACAATAAGACGTATAATTTAATATGATGAATATTCATGTAAAATATACATTGTAACCGGTTTCGTTGATAACATTATTTTCTCGTGCACCGAGTAGGTACTATCTACATATAAAATACATTTAAATATACTTACTATTAATACGTTAAATATATTATTAATAATATTATTTTAGTGCAATTATTAATCTATATTTAAAATAATATTGATTAAATGTCGAATATTATTTATATGTTTGAATCTTCGTCGAAAACGTAGGTACAAAAAATTGTGACTGGTTTCATTGGTATTATTTTCTCGTGCATTCCATCGAGCTCCTATATTATATAAAACGACAAAACCTTTAAAGCAGATAAAATAATATTTCGTATTATTGTGTTCGTTGCATATATTATATTTTAACGGGAGAAAACTAGAGATATTTATTAAAGGGTCAAAGAGATTACCGATAATTATAATGCGCATCACCCTGAAGCCAACATCGGGATATTTAGTTACGGTCACTACCCTCCCCCCATCACACTCTTCAACTGTTCTAATGAATTGCATAATTGACTGATTTTGTTGTTACCAGATATCGGGTACATGAAATATAGATACTATTGAGTTGTATTTAACAGGTTTTTTATACGTCGTTATTATCGACAACCGGAGTTGGAAAAACATGAAAATTTATAATTCTGTAGGTAAGTATAGATGTATAGGTACATACCTCTATATTATACAACTCGTATTATAATAACCAGCATTATTTTAAAATGTAGACATATAATATATTTCAAACGAGCAGGGAAAAAAATCTACAGCGTAATATTTTATGTTAATTAAACGTTGAATATATTTAAAACTTTATCTTGAATCAAAAAAAAAAAAAAAACAAGAAAAAAACTGGAAATCTCGTATTTTTTCTATATAGATAGGTATATGCAATATGCTTGATTGTTATATTAAATGCGTGGGAATATCAGATTTGGGTGTTCACGATCCCACCTCCTCTACACTCTCATTGGTAGAACATGGTCGGTTAGGTATCTCCGCAAACACACTTGCACCGCTCGGATGTTACATTGAATTATATTGTATTCGAGTTATCACTTGGCGGGATGTCGGGTCGTTATGATAAAAGCGCGTGTCGATGGTTCAACAACAGTCTCACCCTACGCGCGGTTCGTTCCAACCCACTGCATATAACCACGGTGTACGGACGCACGGTTATTAGTGTTGCGAAGTCTTCCGTCCGCACACGGTGTGTACAGTTCGTTCTGAAATAACACAGCGGGGTTTAAATAGTTCGTCAATATTATATCACAGTAGTCTCGAGTCATGGCGACACCGGTGGACTTGACTACCGTAATAAATATGGAAACATGTTTTAAAAACAACCATAACGAAGGTGGTTGTCTCGACGAGATATCATGCGTTCAGTAT
This sequence comes from Pemphigus obesinymphae, assembly GCA_025469235.1. NCBI lineage: Eukaryota > Metazoa > Arthropoda > Insecta > Hemiptera > Aphididae > Pemphigus > Pemphigus obesinymphae. The sequence continues at coordinate 59,989 of JAIPRL010002152.1, read as the reverse complement.
CTCGAACGTATGGACGTGATGGACACGGATTACGGCGTTTGTCAGAAGATAAGGGGCCAGTCGGTCTGTGGAGGAAAAATGAAAAAGTACAGGAAAAAGAAACCGAACAAGGATGGGACCGGACCGAGTTCTACCACGGTATATCTTCGGTGTACGAAGAAGGGCTGTCAAACATACCGGTCTCTACGGAACAATTCGCCGGTAATTGACCGCGGAACCGACGCACGAGGCCGATCCAATAATCGTCTCGCGCTAGGCCTGTGCATGCGACTTGTGTGGTGCTGGACCCAGGGACTGTCCCTAGAGGACACCGAGACAGTGACCGGCACGTCTCGGAAAACGACCGTAAGCTGGTTCAGGCTGTGCCGGGACGTGGCGGGGAAAATGTTTGACGGCAGCCGAGGACAGATGGGTGGACCGGCTGAGGTGGTGCGTGTATTCATCACCAGATTCGACTATGGACAGGACCGAGGGCCTTGGGCGTGTGGCATGTTGTGGAACCGGGACAACGGGATTGAGGAGCGGAGATTTTTCAAAGTCGCCGATGATGGGCGTCCGGCTGAGATAGTGGCGCGACTAGTCCAGGCGGAAGTCCGACCCAACACCACGGTAATGTTGACGGGAATCGGTGAGGAACGCTCATCGGAAATCGTAGGATATGAGGTGCTGTACAAAGATGAGCCCGGACTTTCCGGTTCCAGCGAGACCGAGACATTGGAGACACAATGGCGGCGGTTGAAGTGGCAGAATGGCATACGAGTGGGCGACAACGATTGCAACGTCCAAGCGAGGTTAAAGGAACTGTGGTGGCTTTCCGTAAACGTCGAGAATGTGTTCGACAAGTTTTGGTCGGATGCAAACAGAACGAGCCACAACGACTGAGAGGTAAATATTAGGCAATTTTTTGTAATCGAATAACAATATTTACCTTTTCATTAAAAATATATTATGTCAACGTTAATCGACTTTTTAAATTTCATAGGTTCTGCAATTGCTCTAGTTCTGCAAAACGCGATGTTAAAAAGGATCCGTTGAAGGAACCCAAAACAAATTAGCCAGACCGGACTTATCGTCGCATACGTCTGGTGTTTTCATTAGTTGCAATATCATGTACACGTACAATTATATAGTAATAATACTAAATACTACTAGATTACACATATATTTTCATGATTTTTCTAAATTTGTGTGTGTATATATATATTTTATTTTTTTTATTTTTTTATTTTATCTCTTTGTAACAAAATACCAATTTTGATAGTTTAATATTTTGATCTATCATTTTTAAAATTTTTTTTACTGGATTTATGGTATAATTTGATATATTCTCACATTTATATGCCATTAGTTCTTTAGCTATTATAGTACCTATACATTATTACATTTATATTTTCAAGTAAATATTTACATATTATATAATAATGAAAATTATATTGAACACGCAGATTTGTAATTTTTTTTTAGCATCCATAAAATATAATACCTATATGTGTATCATTCATACCTAATATTTTATATAACTAATATATAACAATTGCTGTAATAATAAATTATTGAAAAGAACGTTAATCTTGTACATTTGTGTTTATTTTATTTCAGTGTAATATAGTATGTTACATTATACATATATATATATATATATATATATATATATGTATATATAGTACCTAGGTACTTATATAATTATATACTTATCTGTATACTTAAATAATAGAGACCTATGTATTATGTACGTATATCTAATATCTATTCAGTACACCAACGACGGAATACCAATTACAAAATTTGAATATATATATACTTGATGAGAATATGATTACATGTTAAGTTTGGCTACCTAAACGATAATTTGTGAATTAAAGGGTTGTATACAAAATTTTTACTTATAAGGAATATTTTCGTGCTTGATATATTTATTTTTTTATTTTCCATTAAATTTAAATACTACAATTTTTGAAATATCACTCATTTATTATGAAATTTCTAAAATTTCAATTTAATAACAAGTTTCACTGAAGGGTACAGTCTAGTATGTATAAAACATTTATAATTCAATATTTTCTTTTAAGTAGCCAAAACTATATGCATGGATATTTTAACTAGGTACTCAGTTTCACTAATGAATTTATGAGTCACCAAAGACGACAGATTCAGTCGTAAACAATATGTAGGAAATACTTAACCTGCAGTGCTCACACAGTGTAATCAATAATGAAAAAAATGTATACTTAAACTCTATAAATGTGAATAATTAATTTAACAAATATCTGTAAAATGTAAATACCCTATTTAATTTTGATATTAATACTATATTCCATACTGAAAATTAATATTAAAATAATGATTAATAAATGCATTATAGAAGTTAGTAGTTCTGTGTCAAAATTAATTTATTGTTATTTAAGTCTAATATTAAAAATAAAATAAAACAAAAACACAAAAGCATTTTAAAATGATTTAAAACTAACAATTATTGTGAACTTTGTAGATGACAATTTTTCATAAATTACCTGATTAGGGGTTATACAATTTGCTAATTATTAAACTCATTAACGACTGTATAAAAACGATTTTAAATAGAGAAAATAAAATGCTCAATCTCATTTATATATATATATCTATTAAATGGATTTAAAAGGTCGTAAATGTACCTATAGTATCTACCTATAATTATATAATTCATTACGATTACTTAGAAATTATAATATACATATCGAACTCCATTCAAACGAATTAAAATATTATAATTAGTAAACAGATCAAAACTGAACAAAATGCTATAATTTATTTTTAAAATATAATTATATCAAAGTAAAAACAATACTTTGGGATTAAAATTTTAATATGAATAAAATATTTTTTTAATAAATCTAATAGTTGGACGTATGATTATATAAATTTAGTTTGTAAAAAGAAATATGCTTTAGAAACATCAATTAATATTCATACTCCTCATATTTTCGTATTATAAATTATAGTTCAATGCTTGTATGCAGGAATATGTGTAGGTAGGTATTGATGAAAAAATATTAAATGTATTTCAATGTGCGAGTACCTATATTTTAAATGATAACTATCTAGGTCTCGGAATTATATGTACCTAAGATAAAAATCAAATTATGGAAAAAAATTAATACGGAATATGCAAATTGTAATACCGTTATGCAAAATTATACAACTTTATGAATTTCTTCGAAAACATACAAGATTATACAAAAAAATGTATCCTTATAAGTACATATATAAAAAAAATTTTATGTGCAAAAAAATCAATTATAATAATCTAAAAATGATCAAATGTACCAAATAAATATAAGAACATAGGTTAGAAAAATAGATTAAAGTAGTTAGATGCTCAACCACATTCTGATTATTCGAATTATTCGGATTATCTGAATGAAATATATTCTGATATGCAGTTTCGGATATCCGGATTATATTGAAATCCGGATATATCTGACATCAATAATAGGAACCTTATTTCTATTGGAAATTTAAATTTGAATTATTACAAATTTTTTTTTTTCTAAGCATAGGTTTATAAACATATAATTCCAAAAATATTCTGAAATAAACTTTTATATCGAATTATGGTAGAAATATATTTTCACACTTTAAATTTCATATATAAATGTTATTTATTCTATTAAATTTACTTTTTTTTTAGTTTATTTATAATTTATTTTGTGATATAAAATAGAGGTATAGTACTATATGACTATATAGGTACGTCATTTTTATTCTCGAATAGAAAATAACGGGCACTTATTTTAAAATTATAGTCTCATTCAGTGACGTTATTAGCTCTAAAATCTTGAGAAGGACCTTCTAGAATATCGTCTGAAAATAGCAGGTCAGGATTTTGATCCTTCCATACTCGATACAAAATTACCACAAAAATCAATCATAAGACAAAAATTTTGAAAAGAAAGAAACAATACAAAACATTATATTATAAAAAAACATTAACATGTGAATTTTGAATATTTATTATTTATTATTACGCCCATAATAGTTTAGTTGTTGACGAAAAATTATAATGACACGTGCATTAATAATTATTGTCAGTCATTATTTCTCACTAATCAGTATAACCAACCGCAGAACAAAAAGAGCATATTATTGCACCAATATTATTTTTATAAGTTATAATAATTATAATAAATAAATATATATAATTATTACGGTATTGTTCTATGATGTTACCTAGAATGATAATAAAAAACTTATATTTACATTAATTTATATTTCAAGAGTAAATAAAATAGTATATTTTAAAATACTAAAATAATGAAAATTATAAAGCTTCTACTGAGCTGTACCTACTCAAAATACTTAATTAATTTTTTTTCCATTTTTTTTTTTAATTTTTAATTTTTTTTTATGGTTTGTAATTATGTCGATTATTTATCACTGTGTGTTTTGAAGTGATCTATGGGAAATTGAACAATGATATTTTTGAAATGCAATATCCATGTTCAATTCAATTAAAAATGATATTTTTCAGTCTGTAGATACACGGATTTAATACCATGATGTGCAGCGTAATGACTATGACGTTTGTACCTATATACAATGAACGTCTTTCATTGTATTTGATATATTGGTCGTCCAATAATCAATGCTTAGATAAAGAACATCGTTAGAAAAACGTTTGTCGGCATTGAAACCTATTATCATTAAAATACAAACGCATCATCGAACTTGTGTAAAATACATTTACGTGTCTAATGTCTATATATATTTTAGAATTTTTGATACATTCCAGAGATCAATCTGTTCCACATGAAAGTAAAAATATATTCACTGAAAAATATATATAATTGTAAAAAAAAAAAATAAATAAATATTACATATTATATATTGCGGTATACTAACCTTTGAAAAATTCAATTTTGAAATTTTTAAAACTATATAATAATAATGATTAGAAAAAAATTGTATTGGCAAAGTAATAGAAAGTATTAGCAATAGACAAAATGCTACTAGACTAAATAATCCTTGGCTGAAAGGATATTTTAACAATACATTTTTGTTATAAAACCTCACAAAATTTGAACAATAGTAGATAGTGGAAAACCTCAGAGAATTACTTGTATTTAATATATAACTAATTTAATCAATTTAGAATCGTCGGAACTTCTATATGCTAATATTTATAAAGAGCCAAAATGAAATTTTTGAAAACGTACTTAATGTAAAATATTTCATCGTATTTAGGTATTATATTTTAAATGACATAATGCCCATATTATAATTATATAAATATATAATAATATAATATAACTATAATATTATAATGAAGTTTGATATGTCATTTAATGCTTATATATGTACCAAAAATTAAATTTAGTTATTAATTTCATATTAATGCATTTCATTAATCACGTAAATTATATGAAAATCATGTGCACTTACAATACATAATATATATGGTGTTGTAATCTTGACAAACCACTTGTTTTCGACGTGCGGGATAATAGTCATATTTTTGTTTGATATTATTGATTTTATTGGTGGATAAAAAAAAAATTCTTAAAATAAATGTAAGTAATGTAGTTTTATTCACCATTTTTATTATTTTTTTTTTTTGTAAATGTGAAATTCTTTTCAAAACTTGAGCTTTTTATTCACTACAAGATTTTACCCGTTTTTTATATTGGGATTCAAATTGTTATAAATGAGACCAGATACAAATTAATACACCATAGACTGTAGGTCGTTTCCCGAAAGAGAATATTTTACTAAAACTTGCAACTATAAAATGATATAAATTATTATTTAAAAATAAAAATCAATACAAAATAGTCTTCTAAGAAAAGCACAATAGTACAGTCATAGAAATCATAGAAATAAGACGGCCGCAGATGGAAATTATTACCAATATATTAAAATACTATTTTGGGCAATACCTGTATAGGTTTGCATTTATACACAATTATTAAATAGTAAAATATATGAAGTTTTTTTATTATCAATTTTATATCGGTTAATCTGGTAATCTATATTTGAACATTTTATTTCGATTTATTGACTTATTATTATTATTTTTATTTATTTATTTATATATTAGGTTTAATTTTTAAAAAAAAATTCAAAATAATCTATTAAGTCTATTTAATTGGAATTAAAATTTTCTATCCTGAAATAAATTACAAGCATAATTCGTGGAGTAAGACATTTAAATTAATAATATCAAATGAATACATTATTATTATTTTCATTATATTTATTATTGTAATCGTTCAAATCTTTTAAATGTGAATTGGTTCTGTGGATATAATTTTAGACAAAAATAACTTACTGGAATAAATTCATATACAAAAAGTTGTTTCAATTAACTTAAAGAGTGGATTCCAAGGACTTTTTAAATTTTATGGATAAGAAATCGAAACATAGTACAAGTAACATCGTACGAAACAAGTATATTATATTGCGAATATAGAATTAATTTATTATAGAAAAAGCTCTTTACTCTAAAATTCCTACTTAATAATTACCCAAAAAAATAGTTTCTATTGAAAAATAATAAAACCAAATGAACAACAAATTGTAAAAAAAACCGTTCCTCGGTTATAAATATAAAAATATCTATATATTATTATGGTTGTTATGTTATGATCATAATGTAAGGATAATATATTATGGTACTGGGAATTGTATTAAAAATATATTTGAATGTTTTTTAATTGTCTATTTTAAATATTATAAAAAATTAATTTAAGCAGAATGTATATTTAATATATGATATAAGAAATAAAATTACCATGACGTAATTTATTAATTTTGTATTTTATAAATAGCAAAACATTATAAATATTATATATTTTAATTTTAAAAATTTCATTTTTTTTAATAAATTACGAAATATAACTCAAAATATTGATACGCAAAATTAAATTTCATATTCTGATCTGCATTTGCATATCAGATTTCTATCTCACTTAGCATCAAATTTCGAGCCCGGGTTATAACAGGCAATTGTCAACGTTGCCAGTATCGAGCGGTTCGATACTCGATAACCACGCAAATGAATAATAGGTACCTATTTCAACCGTGTTATTATCTACCTATATTTTTAAACTCCGATTATGCCACAATGTTTTCATAACAATGAAAAACAATTTTTACTTTTAATAATAATATTTTGACAATTCATTACAATGTAAATATAAATAATTGTTAATATTTAAATCAATATACCTATAACTTGTTAAAAAGTAATTTGTCACAATTTTAGAGGGGAGAAATTGCCCCGTCACCCCTACATACGGGTCGCACTGTTCGATATACTCAATAGTTAAACTAATAGAATGATAAGACTGGTAATTTACCGATTTTTCAGTAGTTTTTTAAGCGAAAGAATATTATATATACTTTATTTTATTTTAAATCTAAAATTATAGTATCAGCTACACTATACTGTCCAAGGATCAAAGGTATAGTCTCTATAGTATTTCAAGATTATCTAATTCATAATTATACTGAAACTGGGTACGAATTGATAAGATCGCATCAAGAAAATCCCACTTTAATTATAGACCATTTTTGTTGATCATAATTAAAATTATACAAGAATATAATCCCGTGATATGACGCTATATATATTCTACTTTCTGCACGAATTAAGGTAATAAATTTTTTATGAAATTATTTTTTGGCCAGGTTATTTGATATTATCTTATTAGTGTAATGAAAAATTAATATTATTATTATTAAAAACATTTACCTATGCAATAATTGTGTGGAATGCAGCGATACCTTTATCGTTCTAAAACCACTTAATGTAATAAAAAATGTAAAATATTGTTAAAAGTATCTATCTGTGTAACTGTGCACTATGTATTGATTATAGTGTTATAATCATTTTATTATTATTAATCATATTCATGCATCAAAGTAGAAAGCTTAAAGAAATTACGCAATGTTTTTAATTCCTATTTTAAAATAATATTCACTAATTAAAATATTGTAGTTTATTATACTGTGGTGAAAATAGATTTTCCAAATAAAAAGCGATTACAGATACCTCGCTTAAGCGCTTTAATATTACAATTATTCTTTTGTTAATCCGTATTTTATAATTTTCTTTTTTTTTGAGAATTTTTAAAGACCCACTTGCTATTTTTGGTAATATGTTTATGGTATTAGGGAACATACAGATAGGTACGTAAATAAGTATACTAAACTAGCATAATGATATGAATACTATCGAAGTGGTGGTTTCGTGTATAACTCATAGATGAGCAGTTATTCTCATATGTTCATCACAAGTTTGTAAAAATCCCATTTAGAAATATTGAGAAATTAAAATATCTCTAATATTATAATTTTGAAAATGTTTACCCAATTTTGGTCTACTTATAACAATTTTCAATTTTGAGACATTTAATTCATAATGGGTATAACCATTTTACTTTACAGAGGAATTCTATTTTTTATATTGTTAATTTTTAGAAAAAAAATTTAAAAATATTAAAAAAATAATTGTGAAGATAGAATTTGGTGGTCTGACTTGGGTTTAAAGTTATATCAAATTGAAATTTAGCATTTTATCAAAAAAAATTAAAGTTTTTTTAATAGATTTATTTTTTCTCTCACTAGTCGTATATAGTCTATATAGTCTTTTATGATCGAAAACCAAAACCTACATGTTTTTAAATGGTGAAATGTGATAAACAATAAAATATTTCACATTTTTTCTGTTTTGAATGGCCATTGTGGAGATATTGTTAAAAAAAAAACAATTTTCATAAACTGATGACACTTCATCAAAATATAATTAAATTAATTTTTAATTAAACTGATCATATATTGTTTTGTATATTATTAGTTATCTATAAATTTACATACATCATGAGTCAGGCTATATTTTGAGAAGTATAAATAATTTTTGTGAAATTTTTAAGTGTTATTTTTATTTTCAAATTTAATATGCTACAGATTAGAGGAATAATATTATATATAATGGGTAATATCATGCTACAGTACTTCTTCACTTTTTACACGTCTTAAATTTGAATGCTTATTGCTTAGGTAATATTTATTGTGTATAAAATATTTAAATGTATAAATTCTTCTAAAATTATATTCATTAAAATTTATATTTTAAATCATAAATGGGCTTTTTAAAATAAAAAGTTAATATGGTCGTAACAAATAAGCAAGGAAAATAATAAATTAAAAATATTGAATTGTATTTACAAATAACTCTCTGAAAAATTCACCAAAGTTATATATACTTCCCAAGATATAGCCTAGCTTATGATAAAAGAATATTCTGTGTATTGTATGTATTCTCATTTATCTTTTTTATATTCTCAATCCTGTGTACTATTAATACTTACTGTAATATTTTACAATGCCGATCGATATTTTTCCTAGTCCTTTTTGTTCCTAAATTTGCTTTTCACCACGTTAACATATTTTCGTAAGTATGAAATTATATCTTTAGAACGCGGATTTGTTTTGGGTTTTTATTCTTTTTCACCCTCTCTCCCAACTATTTGGGATTGGCCACCATATCCTCAACTTTCATAGACCTCAATCTTTTGCATGTTTTTCACTTACATCCAGCCAACTCATATCGATTTCTATTTTATTCTCCCACTTCTTTTTTGGTCTCCCTCTTTTTTCTTTCACTCAACATCAATTCACTTTATTACTCTTACTGCATCTGTTTCTTCCCTTATTAAATTATGCCATATCCATATTTTTATACAGCTAAGATGTTTAATAGTTTTTACATCCTCTTATTTCCTAAATGCTAACATGATCAGGTTTGCACCTTCACATATTAAGGGATTCAAAGATAGTTCTTGATAGTAATAACAAGTATATCTAACAAGTAATTATATACAATTAGTAATTATCGCTGGCTCTCGCCAGAGACCAACCACCACCAGGAAATAAAATCTTATTTTCTACCTAATTTGCTATCGGGGAGTCAAACTGGAGACCTAGTGCCCTGAAATATGAATTTTGACTACTTGATCACAGTCGACACAATTTTTTTTTTTTTTTTTTTATTAAGCTACATCATATTGTTATAATCGGTTATTGGTATAAGAGGTGTACGAATAAGTAATAGACACGATATTTATTTTAATTTTAATATATTGTATTGTTATTTTTATTTAAATGTTTTTTTTAATTGTTTTAGAATTTGCGAATTTGCTTGTTTCGATGACGACGTAACGAAAACTAGGCTGCTGGCGGAATGAAGTCCTCTCCGTCAACATGATCCCGGGCGACATTAGCGCGGTGCAACCGGGCCAATGCTCCACCCTCTCTTGCTGCGAACATTTCTAAATCGCTCTCATCGAAGTGCAAGCGGGTGTTGTGGTAACGGTTGCACTGGGCGCAGTGATTGTTCCAGCACTGTTCACTAGTGTGCGACTTCTTTAAACAATTGACGCACAGGCGCAAGTGGTCCAACACCAACCACCGGTCTCGCACTGAAAGATCGAACAGGGGTCTGCACATGTGTATTGAGTGCTCACCCTTGCAATAGTAGCAGAAGCCCTTCCTTTTCGGTTTCTCGAGCAATCTCACGCACGCCAGTTGCTGGTGGAGAATCGCAAAATCAATTAATTGATCCATGGTGGGCACTCCACCTGGCACCCCATTAACCAAGAATCTCCAGCAGATTTTCGACACGCTGTCCAGTTTTTTTCTTATCACGTGTAATAGCACGGCACCATTCCAACCAGGGTTGTGGTCCACATCCTGCAGGTTTACCATAATATAGATCAATTGCTGGTAAAATTCGACCTCCTCCGGTACGGTACTTTTATCTAATCCCTTCAAATTTATAATTTGCGTTATGTAAACCATCGATTGAGAGCTGTTTCTTGTTTCAACAACTGCATATCCGGCCATGATGTTACAATTTGTCTAACTTTTTAATTCTCTGGGAACGTGCTAACTTCTAGATTTGCCCAAAAATACCTAAAATATAAATTCATAAGACGCTGAGTAAGTACAAGTATAAAATATGTAAACGTAGATAAACTACAATCGGTAAATACTCTGAAAGCAATAATTTAACACTGCAGGTACAACTCGGCGAACTTGTTAGCCTCTCCCCATCACCACCTCACATCTTTCATTATCAAGTCATAATATATTATCTTTTATATGAATTCCTAAGCATAACAATACATATTATAATGGATAAAATAATAATATGTAGTGGTTAATCTAATTATAAATCTGGGTGGGTGAACGGGACATATATCTAGTATCTCAAGGTAATAGCATAATTTGGCAAGGACCGTATTTAGGGGGAATGTGTGGATAATTTTTGTGGGTGGCTAATTATAAATGGGCCTAATATTAACGCATTTTTATTGTTGTGTAATCGCATTTAAAATACATTTTTTATATGAATAAACATAAACATATTTTATAGTGAATTTAGAGTTATAACACTTATAAATAAATGTTTAAATTAAACATTCTTAGAGAAAAATTCATTGGACATGTAAAACTTAGTAGACATTCAGTTCGTTAATAAATGTATATAAAATAATTATTAATTATTTATTTTATTCGTAATTTATATTTTGAAATCAATGTATTTTTCTGTTTTTGTGATTATTTTAGAAAAAAACACCAAAGAAAATTATTCTATATATGTATTTTGTCTTTGTAAATTTTAAAATGTTAGGTAATTTAACTAAAAAATATATTTTTGATTGTCTTTCGTTGGGTTTTGGAGAGCAAATTTTACCACTACCAATCATTGACGTGACGTCACATCTTAATCATTTTAACTATATATTATATTATTCAGATATTAATCACGAATTATGTATTTCGTCTGTTGTTCAAATTAGGGGTTACAGCGATATATTCTATTGCACTCATTATTGCCTAAGTTAGGTATTTTCTTAGATTGGGTTTTTTAGACAATTTATTTCGTTAAAATTTGTAATTCGGACTAACTATTTTAATAATGAATCATATGAAATATTTAATAATTGATCATTACCTACATAGAATTACAAATAAATACACAAATATACAAACACACACAATACATTCTAAGATTATACCTATACCTATACCCAGCCCACCATAATATACTACAAAGGATTTCCTTAAGGCTAAAAAACATTTAATTATAAGTAATAATTATAATAATTATTAATTAATATTTAAAAAAAAAATTATTTACATTTTCTCCATAAATTTTTCAATTAACCAACTGCACATACATAAAGTAGTTACCTATTATATTACTTTATTATACCCATTATATTTCGCAGCTTATAATATAAAATACATAAACACATACCCATATACATACATAGATACATACATATATGCATGGCATGTCCTTACTTACTAACTTTCATACATGTGTATTACACTACATAATTACATAATTATATATATATATGTATATATATATTATAATAAATAATACACAAAAATATGTATTTTGTTCTTAAACAATTCAAAATAATATATTTACGTAGTTTCGTGATGTTCACCCATGACCCATAAGGAATCTTATATCAACTAGACCAGATAATTTTCCTCATCCAAACACGTTCATCACGCTCCCAAACTAAATGGCCAAATGGAAGTTATCACGCAGACGTTCCACCAACTGTTATTTTAATAATGTTACACGTATCAAAACCACGTATAACTATATAGTTACTTATAATAATTATAAATTTAAATAATAGCCGCTGCGATAAAACAAACACCACTAGACAATTAAAAGTCGCAACATTTGAATTATATACATAAATACTCAAGTCCGATTTACCAAACAAATAATTATTATTCATTCACAGTTTGATTAATATTAATATGTGCAGGTAATTAACGTGTTGTAAAAATATTGTACAAACAGTGATGTAATTTCTCTGTATTTTCTGAGAGAGGTGCAGATTATACATTAGAAACCAAAGTTTAAGTATAATAATTATATTTGTCAGATGGAAATACATTTTTTCAACAATAATACATATGTATGAATTCATCGACAATTTTATGTATTAAATTTTTATGTGATTTAATTTAAACAATCATAAAATGTAATATAATACTACGGTTTAAGTATAACTGTACCATCTATCTCCTGTCCACCGCTATGTTATGACTTAATAGATTATAGTATAGTTATTGATTTCGATTGTTTTATGTGTAGTAATACACGACAAATTATTACAATAAAATCATGGAGCAATTTGCTAACAATTTATAAGGAAATGATATTGTATAAGCCCAAGAATATGTATTTAAATCAATAAATAAAATTTTAAAGATATTTAAAAAAAATCTCATTCATTAATGTTTTCATAATATGATAATATAAGATATATATGGAATATAATATTCTAAAGTTCTGGTTAGAGAATATGTATGCTTTCAATAGTATTTGTCGGTTTTGGTTTCAGTTTTAATTAATTTTTTTTTTCGTCTAGTTTTAGTTTTGGATTTTTTAAACTACCAAAAAGAGTTCTCAATACTGGTTTAAGTATTCCGATACTTTGAAAAGTTTTAAATAATACAAAAATTATACAGCCATAGATTATGGTAATTAGATTTTCTTAGAATCAGAAAAAAAAAATGTCTGTTGCATTCTTTGTATAAAATTATGTAATTTTATTCTATATTATTATCTCATCACATATTGAATTGGAAATATTTATATTGTAATAAATATCACAAAAACATTATAATAATTTTGTTAGCAATCATGTACATAAAGGAAATTCAAAGTTGATAGTGGAAAACAAATTATAATATATTAATTTTCCACATATTTTTTAAAGATTTTCTTATCAATTAAATAACAAAAGTTAAATAATGTATATGCAGAATAGTAAATATAGAGTCTTTAAATAATAAACTGCTTAATTGTACATATAGTTATTAAGGAACCATATCCAGCTATTTATAGAGGGGCAAATTTCAGGCAATTTCTAAACACATCAACCGATTGTGGTCAAAGCAAACATTGTTGTGTAGTAGTGTAGTAGTTAATGGTTGTTAGTTTAAGTGCATTCCACTACTTTACCGTAGCAGACGCACGAATAAAAATGACTTTACAGTAAAAATGATTACGTCTTATAGAATAATCTAATTACAATTATGTTATTAATTTAAAAGACAATAAACAGGTTGGATTGAACTAAATATCTTGATTAAATTTAAATTATAATAAAAAAGTACATTTCAAAAATATTAAACAAATAAAAGGGATATTTCAGATGTTTATTACGGTTTCTTAAATTCAAGTTTGGAAATTGAAGTTCAATCACAACTGTAAAAAATCTTCTTCTCACAAATAATAATAAGAAAAACTAAATCGGACGAATTTTCGAGACACGAGCGTTTTTCTTATGAAGCTTGATTATACGCATAAGATTATTCCGGCACCTGGGCCCTTAATATATGAGTTTTCTTCCTTATTTAAAGCTTTTATAAACCCAAAAAATTTCCATCAAGAAAATATATCTGTACATATTTCAATTTTAGCTCATAAAATAATTCAAGGTTCTCAAAATTTTTGATATTTTCCAAACTTTCTAGTCCCGACACTAATTTCGGTTTAAAGTTCTATTTTAACTTCGTTTTTAAGATTCTTTTTACTTTTCTAAACTTCAGCTGATCGGCGAATTAGATTTTCCCTAAGCAATAATTACATTTTAGATTATTTCCAGGTTATATATTTTTTTAGTGTATCAAACAGGTATCTACATTCTGTCTTTTGAAACTATTTAAGTTATTAATTTATCCAAATAATTATATAATTTTTATATTTATAGTGTACGTAATGTATACTATAATATAGTTATCGCTGGATTGATGGGGTCGTGACTTCACCAGTCCAGAGTTAATAAGTAAAATAAAAAAAATTTACTGAATTGCCGATTTACCCCAGATCTAAAATGTATAATTAATATAATATAAAATATATTTAAAATGATTAGAATTAAAAAATTAAAAATTAAGTCGAGCTCCCAAATTATAACTCTGGAACTGATTATAATTATAAAAATTTATAGCAAGCATTTTTTCAAGTGCGAGTAGATATATTAAAATACATTTCTTTAGTAGGTAGTAAAAGTGTTATTTTTAGCTAAGTTAGTGTTATTTATTTATTCATTGTATTTTTGTGTACGCATTTATCATTATATTATGTAAATTATTAAAAAAATGGTTAAAATGTCTTGATGAAATATAAATATAGAATGTTCATGTTCTAGTATATTGGCTTACGTTAAATTTCCCCTTGTGCGCTTGGAAAGTTTTTAATTATTTAAAAATAAACGTTAATTGACATTTACTACGGAAGAGAGGGCAGGGATGTTTATCATTATATAGATTTACATCATATTTTTAACGTCATTATAAGTCGCGGGCTCCCGATTAAAAAGTGCTATTTCATGTTTTTGCAATTTTACCGGAGAGCATTTTTAAATAAAATATTCAATAAAAAAAACTGTTCATTATATTTTAATCAAACAAATGGCAAAACAATTGTTTAAAGAAATCCTATACAATCGTGGTATAGCACTTATTTAAGTTTTGATACAGTTATAAAGAAAATTGTGTTAAAGAGCAAAAAAGTGATATAGATAGCACTTTTAAGTCCGCAAAAAATAAAATATATTATTAAATAGGCATTTTTAGTTTTAATGACAAATATTATTTTTACCAGTGTGAACAACATTTCCACAAAATATTTTATGTTGTTAAGGACTAAACAGATAACCGGCAGACATCAGCCGGCCGGTAAATATTCTATGGAGAAGAGAGGCATTCATAGAATGTGAAATCCATTATTTTATCATATTAAAATATTCATTAATATTTATAATGTAGCAGGTATATTTTCATTGTTTTATATAGGTACCTATATTTTGCAATATACCTATATGATTTTTAATAATTTCAACATTAACCGATGATTATTAACAAAATATTTAAAATACCGAATAATATTATTGAAAACATATAGGTAAATATATATTATTTAAATATTTACATTATTATAACTAATAAACTACCATATATTATATTATAATATATAAATATTATAATATATATAAAATATAAATATATATTATATTATGTATTAATTGTCTTGGAGAAGGAGTCCATGCAAAATTGAAATTTATAATAAAAGTGGAATACAAAAAGTTTTTTTTATATATATTTTATAATGCATTTTATATTTTTGTTTTTAGTTCTTGGTAGGGGGGGGGGTTAGACCAGAATCTTCCTCCTAAAAAAATTCCACTGATATAAATAATATATATACCTATATATAATGTTCAGTGTTGAATCCAGGTATCACAGAAACTCCTGCAAATACAGCTATCGTCAGGTCAGGTCATACGTGGTCGGGTGAAAAATAATTTTTACAATATTTTGTGAGTAGGTATACAATATTATTGTACCTACCCAACATTTTATTGTACCAGTGGTAGTACATTACATAAATAGCACTTTCTTATCCGGAACATATTGTTTCATATATTAGATAGATGTTTTTTACTTGACAGAATAATTAGGACTAAGATGTGCTAACTAAGTTTTCACAACTTTGTACATTTTATCGATATAGCACTTTTTAACCCTCTATATCTCGCTTAATAATAATGGAATCAATAAATTTCCAAGACCAATAGATGCAGTACAAAAAACTACCAAATAATGTGCAAAAAAGTAATTTTTGAAAAAAATGGAAATAGCACTTTTTAATCGGGAGCTCGCGAAGTATATTAATATTAAAAGTATCAATAGTATAACCTATATGTATTTATAGAAAACTTTCAAATTTTATACGACTATTGACTTAGTTAATTGACTAAGTTAACGAAATCTATAGTTATGAACATTATTTAACTTTATGTCTGTAACAAAATTGAAAATTCTGGTGTAACTTTATCAATGAAACGTTAAAAGTGTCCTACATGATATCGATTGATGGACATATTATTTTACTAATTTCCAGTATCTTTTTCTTTTTTACCTGCGGTATATTTATTTTACATTTGTATCGCGCTCGATATTTTCGCTTTTTTCACGTTTTCTGAAGACACAAGGAAATGGTACAATCAAAATCGTTATATTTACCCTGTATCACTAGCCATTATCATACGTATTTTTGAGTTTTCTAATTACGGAAAAAAAAGTTTCCCCATAGTCTTCACGTATCGTGTCTTTTCTCTATGGGAAAGATCACAGTATCACGATAATAAGTTCAACCAACTTCACATGTATAGAGTAGGTACTATATTTTATTATTGCGATATGAGTGTTCTAATAAAAATTCAAGAATAATAAGTTTGATCAATATTCGAATTACCTACTTCATCAAGCCACTCATTGGAAATACTTCGGTGTTAAAGAACTATCTTCTAGAAAACGAAGACCATTTTCCGCCATAGATGGAATATTTTTATAATAAATAATTTAACAATATTATCTCCCGAAAAATTTGGTCATAACTATTACGGATTCAGATAAAATAAATAAATCGAGGTATAAACCACGCGGTTCATCTTGACCACTGACTGACGTCATACGTTAGGGGTCGGAAAACTTATATCTACAATAATACAAGTTTAAAGCCGCGCGCACATCTCCTTCGCGGGTTCCGTAAGTCTAGAAAAATATACAATAAACGAAATGCGAGCAACGGGGATTGAATATATACTACAAGCATTTTGTCGAACCCTAAAATTTTAAAAACGTAATAGTCAACATTTGACAGATAAACCGCGTGGGTTATATTGGAATTGCAAAAATTACCAAAATCTCTCTCAATGTCGCTATCCAAGGAGTGATAAAACATTACATTTCTTTCAATATTTACACCATTGATTGTGAACAATTTTAATTAATATTTACATTTACAAAGTATACTAATTTTATTTATTGTAATATATAAATAATTTAATATTTTTCCTGAAATCCATTTAATTTCATTAATATTGTTCTAACCCTTCGAGCCTTATTAATTACATAAATTTACTTAGCAGGTACCTATTTAAATTTCAATTTAAATAATATTGTACATGAATCTTATTTTTTCGGTATAAAAAAAAACCACTTCATTACCTTTCCACTTTTCTTTTACACTCTTTTAATTCTATTAAGTGTGCTGTGTGAATGTGGCAGAATCAATTTTTTTTACAATTTCTTTAATTACTCAGTACTTTAATTCTGTCATTAATAAGATAGTAATTTTAATCAATTTTCTATATATTGACTACTTACTTATAGGTATAGTGTTCAAGTTATAATGTAGATATATCAACCAAAAATATACATATAATGAGTATAATAACATCGATACAGGTATTTAATGTAAATTTTTAAATATAAGGTATTTGTACGTACCTACATAAAGTTTAAACACATTTCTAATGAAGTAAATATAAATAAATTATTTAAATATTTATTTAATATTTTATTGTTTTTACAAGATTGCTAAATACATATATTACTTAGTTAAGGGTATATTTTTCCCAATAATGATATGTCAATGGGTTAAATAGAAATCGTTGTTTTTAAACTTTTTAATTTGATCTGTAATTTTTTCTAAAAGATATTGCACATTATTATTTTCATTATTTTCACTTTTTAAAATTACATACGCCTTTTGTCGTACATTTACAAAAAAAAAATTTTCAATCAAAACCAACGATATACTTGTATTATATATTAAGTGGATAATTGTATTATAATAATATTATGTTACGTACTTGACAGAGAGGATTTTGTTGACTGTGGTGAAGAATACTCGTGTTGAAAACGACACTGGATTCGAAATAATCTGAGAAGGATCCGTTTTGCAAAAGCAGACCACACGCTATGTGTAGGGGCTGATTACTGCGGTGCTGTAAGCCGTATGTGAAATTGACGCGTGCGTAGTAGCATACATACTCATCAAATACACGCATGGCGCGGTAGTGACGATGTTTAGAACGAGAATATTTAAATATTTAAAAATATCTTTCTTTTTTATTTGGATGGACAGATATTTGCACATTTTGGGAAATGCGATTACAATACTTATATATCCGGCAGGTTTTTCACGTACATATTCAAATGGGCATCTAGTCATTAGAACGCATAGTAGTGATATTAGGTATATATTAGGCCTATTGAGGTTTTCTAAAAAAAATAAAATTTAAAACTCTATTTAAAAAATGATCCTCTATTACATTAATTTATCTAAATTATTTTAAAATTTAGTTAAAACATGAATAATAAAATTATTTTAAGACGAATCCTCCTAAAAAAAAAAGTTACGAAGGTAACGAAATCTTTATTATAATGAGTTGAATATATAAAAATTTTATAACACTGACGGTGTTGTATTTGGAATATTTTCATCGATAAATTTTATAATGGGTGTATAAATAGGGCTGATAGATTAAATGGTCTGAATTTTTTTTTTTTTAAATAGCATTAATAAAATATATTTACGATCTAAAATATCTAAATAATATATTGTAATTAAAAATAAATGATTTGTTTTATTTTTGATGAATCTAAAAAAAAACAATGAATATTTTTTTGTTCTTAAATAGAAAAGGAATGTATGTATAAAATCTCTAAAACTATATATAAAAATTACAATTTAAATTAATTACATTTTTGACAAAATGACGTAATAAAATTTACTTTTCTTAAAAAAAAAAGTTTAAAACATAGCATTATATCTTAATATAACTATTATACATATTTTAAAACCATATAAAATGTGTTCTTATTTCTAGAAACACATGTAATCTTGGAAATAATTGTATTGATGTAAAATGGATTTTAAAATATGAGAATTAATTGAAAGTTATGTCTTTAATATAATTCTAAAACTGCATTCAAAGCATATGCAATTTTTTTTCTACTTTTGGAACTAACATTGCGATATTAAAACAATAAAAAAAAAACCAATAAGTAGGAGGTGAAAACACTTCGCTGGTTGGGTAGGATATTGGTGGTGGATATACTAAATTTTTGAGCAATTATGAATCATTTTGTTCGTTAAAACAATTTATTATGATATACCTATATACATTTTACTATAAGTATTTATATAAAAATTAAACAGTACGATGTCAATATACATAGTGTAATAGTAAATATTTTGTGTACATTTAAAGTTTTAACATTTTAAATTTTCTTGTTTATAATAATTTTCATTCTTTTTGGTAGTTATAAATATAATATACCCCCTATATAATCAGTTATCATAACTAGTTTATTTGTTATTTTTTAATTTATAACGACTTTTTGTGATTATTCCTGTATAAATGTAGTTTTAGTTTTTGATAACTACTTAGAAAATCAAACAATGACCTCTAATAAAGTACCAATCAGAAAATTCTAATTTTACTACTTCTTTTATATATATATATTTAATTATTTTTTAATACTAACCGTCCACTTCGATCGACGGTGGCAATGCACATATTTTTTGGCCACCCCTGCGCTGTTATAATGCTATACACTCATATCAATACAAAATTCCAAAATGCAATTTAAACGTGCGTCTAATGTGTGTATTGTACAACCTTCCAGCGTTCCCCTCGTATTCACCGACATTCAGCCACGCCTCCTCTAATAACTACTTCGAGACGGGCCATCAATCACTATTAACATATACACACAACATAATAATTAGTTTTTTCCTTTTTATCCCAATTTATTATTATATATTATATATTATATATATCTAAATTTAGCCCAATATTCGTGAACAGCCAACGTCGCGGCGTATGCGGGAGTGGTACATGGATTCTTAACGATTACGTATATACTATTGTAGGTACCTACTAAAATTGCGTATAGGTACCAAAAAGTAAAATCCTCATTCAAATATTTGCATTATTTTTCGTGCAAATTTAACATAATTTAGATACTTTTGTATAAAGTTAACTCGAAGTTAACATATTAATTTTAATAAAAAAGTAATCTGAAAAAAGTAACGCGTTAAGTAACTTAATTAAAATGAACTTAAATGTTTAACTTAATTTAAGCTTTTCACTCGTTAATGCCCAGTCTTGCATACATACATATATAATATATAAATACATACATAATATATAAATACAAAAAAATAATTATACTCCGCTCAGAATTATTTATTATCGATAAATTAAAATAAATTCAGTTTATCTAGCACCAGTATTTTGCCCGACGTGAATACTTCCACCACCTATGTCCGGAATTTTTATTTTTTTTTGTGAATTTTATTCAACAAAATTAAGCTACACTCAATATGTGTAAGTGTATATATTTTATAAACTTATTTTAAATATCTAAACTTTTTTTCGTACAATATATTTGTGAATATTATTAAATCCATTGCTAATCTACGAGTACGTATTGGAAAAAAGAGTTTTAGGGTGAGCAGCCTAAGGTTAGGTTAGACTAACTCTGCAGAAACTAATCAGTGTGGGATAACAGCTAGTGTTTGGCCATTTGGTTTGGAAAAATGCTGGGTAACGGTAAAAAATTCGTTTTTTTGATTTTTACATTGAACATTGCTCTTTTTCGTTAATGAAAAAGGCACTGCATTTAAAACATAAACCTTCGATTGAGTATCAAATATTTGTATGAAAAATAAGCACAATCAGTTTCAGATACATCAATTTTTTAGTGTTTGAGTTATTTTTTAATTTTTAATTTTTATTTTTTCAACCTGTCTTAAAAAAATGTAGTTTTGAGTAAAATGCGTTTAAAATTGAAATGGTTTCGAGTGATAGTGATTTTTATACAACAGCCTGTATATCTATAAATATTTATCAGACCAATTTCAGACTTTCAGTTAATATTTTCTATAATACTAACTTTAAAAAAATTTAATTTTTAAAAAAATTTCTAAACAGAATTATACCTTACCTATATAATCCCTTAAGAGGCCAATAGTAAATATTGAACTTTATGAATTTAACATTACAGATAGTTTATCTATGATGTGGTATACTGTACGGGATAATAGTATATAAAATTGATATCGACAGTTGCTATTAATGCTGGAAAAGTACATGACTTGGGAAATTAAAACTATTTAAATAATAATGGAATGAATTACAAAAACTAATAGAAATTATAGTGGCCTCATAAACGTCATTCTTTTTACATCAACCCCTATCTCCTCTTTTTCTCTCACTCTATCTACGTCATAATCTATTCATTTTATAACTGTTTTCCTGACTATTTTTTTTCATACATTTATTTTTATTTTCTTTGACATTTTGTATACCTGTGTATATTTATGTGCGGTGAACCTTCGTATAAATCATTAATTTCTCTCCGTTATATATATAATATTATATACCATCTACAGATTTTTTATAATTGATAATAATTTTACATTATGTATAGGTATTGCTCTGCAGGTGTAGCTGTATATATATTAAGTGTATACATGAACGTGGGGTTATAGATTGGCCCTCCTGTAGACCTCTTATATATATATATATATAATATATTGTATAGAACAGGTATACTATTTATAAAACCTTTAACAGCATTGTTTGTTTGAAACTGGACACATAGGAATAATAATAATATTAATAATATATATATATATATTTCGTACGGTTATATCCGCGTAGGATATTTAAGAAATAATGCATTAAATACGGATCCTTCGGTATAAATTATAATATACTCGTACATTAAAACTGGTTATTTTTGATGACCCGGTAAAAATCGTTCTCGTAACGATTTTATATAAATTATTATGAAACTATAGCTTGTAACATACGGTACGTTTTTTAACTTCAAATTTTATAATTACTATAATTTTTCCATACGAAAATACAACAGTGACATTTATAAAACGTGTGACTAATTAATTTTATAAGAAAGAGAAGTCAAAAATATATTTACACAAGAAATAACAAAAAAATTCCGAAATGGCTACTAAAACATCAATGGGGTATCTCTAAATACGAATAAAGATAACATAAAAAGTAAAAATAAAACTGTTAAGGTAAAAACGACTTTGTTTATAGTACAATCAGGTATAGTCAGAATAATATTTTTAGGTAAGGTACCTCTTTCACCCATACCTCCAGTAATAAAACAGGTCTAGTAAACTTTCATTGTTGTATAAAAGGTGGTAGTTGAAGTAAATTTTGACTACAAACAAAGTAAGAAAGGAGTCATCGGTTCAAGTCTAAATCTATTATTTTTTTTTTATGTGGATGTTTTCTCAACGTTCTAAAATATTAATCACGACTAGGTAGGCTTAACTTTTTTCAACACGCCTCAATGTCAATAGAGTTAATTATAAAACTATTGAGGCACAAATGATTGGACTTATACAAATTTGGTACAAACAATAATTGGCGCGTGTTAATAAACTATAATTCAAAAATGTACAACGTAAACATTTATTCGACGCCATTATATATAAATAGGGATTATTAAAAAAAAAAAAAAGCACCAAGTAACAAACGATGAAACTAGACTATATTATAAGTATAAATATTAACGTATCATTGAAATCTAAACTAATAGACGAAAAATACGATTAAACAGAGCACAGTTAAGTAATAAACTAAGGAAATGCGAACGATGGGACTTAAGGGATCAACATATGAACGAATGTCTCATATGATTTCACCTAAAGTTTTAAATGGTGTGGGGATGAGGAGCGATGAAGAAATTAATGTTTATATAAAGCATTTCAATTACACATTGTGTGGCGGTTATGACACACAACGGAATATGTGAATGCGTGATTGTGTAAATGGAAAAATATTACCTATGTAGGTATTATAGTTTAAAGGAGTACATTATCTGTCATAACTGCAGTGACTATTGTGTAGTTCGCATTTGAAAGTCAACTGTGAACAGTGAATTGTGAATGTTATGTATAATATTATTATTCTTAATAATTAAGGGGCTTCAATACAAATGGACTTTTTAAAATTTCCGAATTTTTCAGTAGAACAAATTTATTACTGTATCAATATCTAATCATAAATTATTAAATCAAAATATAAAGGAAAAATAACGTTTATAAAATAATGAAAATGTATCATTTTGATAATTATTGAAGGAAATAATACAATATACTTTAAGTTTATATTTAAACAGTATTTTTTATTTTGAAAACGGTACGCTTTGCAAAGAATAGAGAATTATCGATTTGCAAAAAAAGTATATTTATATCCTGAAAAGGGAATATTTTTCAAATAAAGTGTTTTTTTTTTTTTTTATATGAAAGAAAATGTTTTAACTAAAAATAATGATTTCAATTGATTCCCCGTAGAATTTATTATATGATTCGATGTATAACTTTACATTTTTAAAAATGAAAAAAGTGGATTTTTCATTAAACTATTGCGTCGGTTTGAACTCCGGGGCAAAATCTATATTGTTTAACACTCAATAATGTAATACAAAGTATACGAAAAATTTTTAATTTAATATATAATGTATTCAATTCTACCCGTAGTTAGGTTGAAAATTGAAAATTCAAAATAATTAATTTTACAAGCTATAATTGAATTTTATATTCAAATAAGAGACACGCTTAGCTTTTATCCTAAAGTTAGTTTAAGAGTAATTTCATTTGCCTAAGAGTATATCGCGGTCTATGAACATTTTCAGAACATATCATCATGTTTAGTGCGTCATGTGTGTAATTTTTTCATTAAAGGATGTTTTTTTTCACTAGTTTCTTTGTTGCATACATTTTTTTCTTCGATAGTAAGACTCAGTAAGAGTGTTATGAAAAATTTTTTCTAATAGAAGATTAATTGTGGTTGGCCCTTTAGAAAGGCCATTTTTAGATGTTTTAGGCAGAATTCTTAAGTGTAAAAGAACATCACCAAAAATCAACGAAAATTGTTATGAATTGGACAATTTGAATGCCAGAAACTTTAATATTAGAACAAATATTTACTATAGCATTGTATTATCTATAAAATAATAAATTTAAAATTTAAATTTTAGAATGTGAGCGAAGTAATTGTATTTAATTTCTATTTTACTGTAAACAAATTTTGACCAGAAAACTAATTATCTATATGCTTATATATTTACTTGTAAATTGCATCTAATTGATACATTAAAGAGATTATTTTTAAATTTTTCCAATATTTTTTAATGAAAATTTACCAGAAAATTATGTTAAAACAGGTCCATTTTAATGCCCTCTCCCAATTTGGAAATTTGTATAGTGATGCTAATTATTTGTGCATCATTTATGTAGAAATGTGCAATAAGTTCCATCGTTTTTACACAATTATTTCAGAAATAAAATCAAAAACAAAGAGGGACATGAAACCGTACTCTTAGAAATTTTAACTTTTTATAGTTAATTATATCAAAATTTGACCACCAATTTCCAGATCGGCCGAAAAAATTTTCTTGAGTTTTTTTTCTAGAATTTTTCTCAAGATTTTTCACGCGTTTTTTATTATTATTTAAAGTAAATATTTAATTTATAATAATGATAATATATAATAAATAATAATAATATATAATTTTAAATATTTAAATTGAACCCTGTAGCAGATCTCCTCTGCCGTATATACACTAGTGCTATAGAGAAACGTCAAAGAAAGGCGCTCCTAACGGATTATATTTTGAAACGGGGATCTAAGGAGACTCGGGAGACCGTCTAAAATAGTTGACGTATATTTCGTCTCTAAATCGAATAAAAAACCAAAACCAAATCATTGGTAAATTGCTGAGTTATTATAAAAATAGGTAAATTCTACACTATTGTACATTTGAACAAAAAGTGGGTGGTCAACTTCAGAATTTTGAAAGCTGGCGGTGTTGACTAGAGTTACTTACAAATTCTAAAAATAATCTTACAATTACTTGCAAATTATAACGGATTATTTTGTGCTAATTTCTACGCTCTAGGATAAAGTGGGTGAGCTACCTGAAGTCAGCCCATCTCTTCAGTTACACTTGGCAAAATAAAGCGAATGTTAACTTGCACATTTTGAGGTTAAACTTGCAAATTCTTGAAATTAACTTGCAAAATACTGACATTGGTACGATAAGGTTGGTGGGCCAACATCATGGATCTCATAACGGCCTAATAAAGGTGTTTGTCAAAATATAGCTTGCTACTAATTTTTCAAGCTGATCCCTATTTTCTATCTAATTTGACTGGGCTATAATATATTTATCAGTGTTAACAATTTAATAAATAATTATAAACACGAAAGTGATGAACCATAATTGCCCTATTTTATTAAAAATTACGCCATTGACGAGGGTTGTGAGGGACTTCATCTTTTATAACCCCAGGCCATGTTATTGAGAAACTATATCATAATATTCCCATTGAATATGTTTAAATACCCGTAAATATTGTACCTACCTTTATATACAGTAAATTATATTCCAATAATTCCGTTTTGTGGTATAACAAAATGATCATGTTCCTATACAAGTATAGGTAAATGATATTTTATATGATATTTTATAATAATATTTAAAACCATAAATCAATAGTTATAAAAAGGAAAACACAAACCGTATAGAAAATACTTTTATAAATAATACCATGACTGTATCGTAACACTATGTTAACTGATTTTTATTATTATACCCTTTTTATTATATTATATAGTCAGTGTTTACAGACAGGTATTGTATATCTACCACATATTTCGTATCATTTATAATATTTAATACTTGGGATACAGGTTTTTTTATTATATTACACTGTGTATTAAATTACTTATATAATATTATCAGTAAAGCCTATTTAAAATAATATATATATATATATATTATATGTATGTATACGTGTATAACGTATACGCCATCTGACAATACCTAATGTGCATTCTTCGAGTCCAATTTACTGATGATACGCTATAAGTATTTATTACCTACCTAATACCTACATATATAAATATATAAAAATAAATTATAATACTCGATGAAAAAGCATGCATAATGTACTGAATATTATAGTGTTTTTGTATAAATAGTGGTCGATTTAAAAACGAACTCGATAACGAACGGGTCTCGGAATACGTGTATATCAATATATTTCTGACTGTGACAGAATGTATAAGCTATTAGTCGTTATTTTATATATGCATACCTATTGCCATAGACTTATGGGATTTATGGTTTTATGAACAACATATTTTATGGAGGTCGAAATAGTTCCAAGACAGAACAGATGAAATAAAGCAAAATAAATTAAATATAAAAGAAATCACAAATAAAAACAGTTTAGAAGTCATATATTACCATATTATATAGTGACAGCACAACAAATGTATAAATTATATTACAATATTAAGTAATATATGTACGTAGTATGCAAATGAATAATAGTATATTGAAATAATATTGAAATATAATATATTATATAAATATAAATTAAAATAATAATGAAATATTTAGTATTTTCTAGTGTTATATTAATAGTTTTAAAATTTCCCGGGTACCTAACGTGGAATGATAAAAAATAAACGTATGCGTTAGAAAAAGAAGTTCAATTAACAAGTATAAACAATAAACAATCAATCAATTTCGAATTCAAAAATTTTTTCTATAAAGAAGGTAAATTCTAATCATCTCTTGTCTCTTTCCATCAATACTTCTCACCCCTATGTGATGTGGAAATAATATTCTTGGAAAAGGGTATTATTTAGAAAATATAACCGTATCTGCCGAGGGGGGGGGGGTAAATGAAACTGCAAGGACTGGCTGAAGATATATCTGAAACAAAATATACCTGAATTGAATGAACAAAACAGGGTTTGTTGAATGTTATATTAATGCATTATATGAATTTTAAATTATTTATGATTTTATATTTCGATTGATTCTATAGGTACCAATTTCAAATCATCAATTACAATAAGTAAAATTTATTTAATTTGACAATCAAAACTTTATTTTCACATTAGTTTTTAAATCTTAAAAATTACATAAGTACAGATATCTCGATGATGAGGTGTTTTAATTTTTTTAAATAATTTTGACTTTGAATTCAATATCGTTCATTTACGTTTTAAATAAACATTTATTCATTGAAGTTTTATTATTAATTTTCGTATAGATATCTATTTTGTCGCCGTACAGAAACATGCGTAAAATTTATAATTAACAATGTAAACAGAACCTGTAAATTATTGTTAATATCGAGTAAATATGTTAATAGGACCATTGGGATCCCGCGGCTTCGTCACTGGTGGAATCGTCATCACTTAGACGATCATCTTGTTTTTTGTTCTCATCTTCACTATCATTTCCATCTGGGTTCTCGTTATCTTGACAACGAAAGCAATTTTCGAAAATTGGTCTAAGGGTCGACCTAAAGGACTTGACATTTTTTTGAATAAGACGATGGGCATTAGCGGCATAACGTTTGCGAGTTATTGGGGTTGTCGTGTTAGAACCAGCCGTTGGATTTATGATGTCTTCATTCTGATACAATCGTTTTTCCGGAAACATCTGAGCATAATATATATTACAATTTATTGATTATTAAAATATTATTAATAATTTACAATGATTTTTTTGTAAAATATACATCATTTTTCATACTTTTCGTTATAAATTTGTAACGTTAAATACAATATCTATTTAAAAACATTCCTACTTTCAGAATGCTCAAATTGAAATAATTTTATTGATTATTTATTTATTTATATTTTATTATTTATTTTAAATTAAAATGTGAATATTAAGTAGTTATAAAGTTAAATACACAAGAGAAATTAAATTTTTCATAAATTATTCAATTAATTTAAATAAATATTTTGACAATTAATTAATTAGCGTAACTAGTTTAAATTTAAAAAAAGTTATATATTTATAGCCTCAAAGGTTTAAAAATATATTTATATATTTAATTTTTGAAATATAATTTATTGAATAATACATAGACAATACTATTATATATAAATCCTTTTATAATTATAATACAATGTCTTTACCAAGGTTAAATAATTTATTGGGTGTCAAATAATATTGTTTACTCTTAAGGCTGGGACACACTATTCACACGCCACGTTTAAACCCGCATTTAGATGCCACGTCTTAATACGCCATAAATTACAAATCCTGTGTTATTGCATTAATTTGTATATAGAACCAGGTGTTGTGATCATATTAATAATATGCCACGTCGTGACCCCCATTTACACGCCATGCGTTTTAAAATATTTTGAAAAACGTGTGAGGTGTGACAGTAAATTACGTAATTTACTATCGGAATATGTTCGGAGCATGTTATTGTTGGAAAATTATTATTGTAATTGCCACCTCCATTTCTTCCAATTCTTCTTCCCGATCACTATCAGAAGAACTTGTGGAATAATTCATAATTATTAAATAAATATTCATGTGTACGAATTTTCTCGATTTGAAATGCCAATCGATACTGACCTACTGAACGTACCTACTTGCCAAGCCCGTAGGTATAAAGTTCACTAATTTTATTGTGCGTGTTATGTAATGCGTGGTTTCAATGTGCACAGTACCAGTATCACACGTATTACCACGGCGTGGAATGTAATGCGAGTTACTACGTGGCGTGTGAATAGTGTGTCTCGGCCTTAAAGGCCTTAAATACGAATCATACTATAAATTTGTATCACGAATATATTAAAAGACAGTCAATAGGAGGCGGAAGTACTTCATTGATATCAAGTAGTTCAACGGATAAAACATTGGTAGTGAAAGTATTGTATTTGAAAACAATAATAAATTATTTCCTCCAGTAAAATAATTCTTATCGAAGCTATGTTAAGTATAATTCCCAATTTCAAACAATTCCCCATTATTTTCAATAGTTTCCTTTAAATCTTATAATTACTACTGAAAAAATCATAAAATGTCCTTATGCTAACTAAAAAAATTTGTAATCCAAAAAAAAGTGTATACGTATATATAAAAAAAATTAATTAAATTTCACAATTTTATAAATATTACTGTAAAGTGAAATCATATTACATATATTATAAATATCAAGGATCACGGCCCTAGAGTAAAAAGATTCAATGTCATTTTTTTTCATTTTTACTTTTTTTTATATTCACATTAAGCTTCAAATGGTGCATATTTTTAGATGAAAATTATTTTAATCCAACTAATAATGAACGAGGTACACAAAACAAAAAGTTTCCATGTCTTTGAAATTCAAAAATTTTCATTAATTTGGCTTTTATTAGAAAGAAACTTTTTACTCCATAATAAATTGTATATAAGATTCCAACTAGAACAAATTTTCTACTATCTATATGTTTCTGTCCTTCTTTTATACAAAAAAATATTCATAGGTACACAAAAAATTAAATAAAAATATAAAATGGTAAATTCAATACATTCACAATCTAAAGTGTAAATTAAAAATAATTTTTTCAATGTTTTGAAATATTCCAATAAGAATATTTAAAATTTTAAAAAACACTTTTATCTAAGTATGTTATTTTTAGACCCAGGGTATTCATATCACAAATACACACAAAAATGCATTAATATATTATTTATTATATCCACCCATAAATTAAATATTAAAAATGTCCGCAAAAATTAACATATAAAAATATGTCCGTACATTTTGGTATGTTTTTGTTTTTATTGTACAAAAATAAATATATACATATATACAATTAAATAATTTGAGATCTTTTTAATTTTGATTATGAGCGTAGAGGTCAAGTTGGTTTTACATTGATTTTATATATTTAAATATATATATTTTATTCTGGTAGAAGTCAAGCGCGTGTTTTTAATTCCAGAGCTTTCTGATATAGTTGACCTAGTTGTTATTTAAGGAAAAAAATATGTTCGACTTTCTCTGTAGTTTTCTTACTTTTAAAGGATATTCATTAAAATCTATAATAAATCGGAAAATTAACATTTACAATATATATATATATATATATTAATTATATTGACATTAAATTGTAATCACTTTTCAGACATTTATAGAAAAATATTAAATTAATTGTATTCATACCTACACATATTTGGGTAGAAGTTATTTAAGGTATTTTATGCTGATAAGCATTGTAATAGACCATAATATAATTTGTATATTGGAATTTAAAATATGAAATATTGAAAAAAATTTAATGCTTTTAAAGTGCCATAAATAGCCATAAAAACAGTAAAAAATTATGGAAAATTATAAAATAATTAAAATCTGAGTCATTGTTATTACATACATTTTTATAATTTAAATTATATTTGGGTAAGTCTTGTCGAAAATGTTTAATGAAGTATTTTATTATTAGGTGCCGAATCTAATTATTTAATATATCATTAAAAATATACACTATTTAGAAAAAAAATTAATTTTATTTTGTATCTTAAATAATATTCTTAGCCACTTAAATAAATTTTTTTTAAATTTAAAATATTAAAATTTACTTAGTATAATAATAAAAATCGTTACCTTTTTTTTTCATTTAATAAAATTGTGATAAATATTAACGTCCACCAGCGACGATAGCAAGAGCACTACTACATTAAAATATTACTGCGACAGTTTGGTTGTCTACTAAATACATACTATATTATAGAGTGTTAACAATATTGTATACACACAAAAAACAAAATATAAGGAAATAAAAATTCTATATTGATAGTGAATTTCAGAGGACCTTTGTTACGAGTTTAATCATTATAGTGTAGCATAAAAACACAAAAACTATTTGTTAAAAAATTAAATACGAACAAAATATTAATAATTTAAAATGTGATCATTGATCAACTATTTGGGTTAAAATATTGTAAAATACTTAATAATAAAATATTACTTTAATAATTCATAACATTGTGAGCAGCATAAAATTTTTGTATTTAATATTTTGTTTATGTTTAGTTTACTATAAAGTAATATGCTGCGTTATTTAATTCTCCAAAAATACCAAAATATAGAAAAATACATAGAAATAAATTTTCAAACTTTACGAGTAGGTTTGTACACACATTATTTATTAATAATCGTTTAAAATGAATAGAACGAATAGAAATTGTGCATTTATGAAGATCAAATATTATTCATACACCATAAAACAAAGTGTGTATAAACTCAAAGTTTACAGTTTCAACTATTATTATTACTTATCGATAAAAAAATTAGCAAAATAAATGTCAAGTATTAAAATATGTACATTAATATAAATATATAGTTAATAATTTTATTAATTGATGTTTTTCGTCCAATAATAATCGCAATACTAGTAGGAAATATTTTAAAAAATTAATATAATTATGAAATATTCTTCAATTTTCTATCAGTTACGTATATTATTTTACTGAATATTTTTTTGATCTGACAATGAATTATGTACATAAGATTACATATATATGTACTCGTATTCATTCGTATATTAATTCTGTTTTATACTTGTATGAATTAAAATAATTAAATTCCATTGAAAATCGTCAAAAATAAGGTGAAAAGGATAATATTATATTGTTGTTTTCGATGAAATTGGTGTAATACTTAAAATAATAATGCTCACTCTGCAGCTTTTCTCGTGCTTAGGAGAGTAAGAGAAGACGAGTTTTGGAATTTTTGTACTCTGTACACTTTTTGTACATTTATTTATTTGTTTTAACAAATCGTTCTTTTTAATATTTGAAACGGTAGAAAAAAATTATAATTACATATTATAATACAATATTATTATTTGCGTAACAAAATAGCAATGTGCGATTCTGCCATATATTATGTCACTGGGTTCCTGGTAACATGGCAAGAAAAATGAATCAATATTTGTATTATAATAATATATTTATTATTATTTATTATTATTTATTATTAATTATTTACAATATAATACTAATATATTATTTATTGCATATATTTTCTATATTATAATTTATTATACAAAAATAAATAAAATAAAATAAAGTATACGGGGTATATAAACCTTAAAACTGTTAGATTAATTACAACATGAAATTCAGAGAGGATTATTAATTTAGTCTTTAAATTAACATAAATTATTATTATTGTAATAATATAATAATAGTAATAATAATAATAATAATAATAATAATAATAATAATAATAATTTTTTAACAGAAAACGAAAATGAAATTTTGACCAAATTTTCTCTCCCAAGAAGGATTTTGGGAAAGGAAATTATTTGGTTTTTAAAACAATAATATAGACTAATCTTATATCGAAGTCAGAAAAAGTCTATTAAGAGAACCCTACACTAAAAATTAAAAAAAAATATATATATATTAATAGCACGTTCGCAATTCAAATTCTATTGTATCTACGATCAATATTCAGACTAAAATTATACACCGTTGAAAAAATGAAAATTTTTCGAAGTTTATTGGAAAGAGATTTTCAAAATAATGTTTTTTTTTAATTTTATACAATTTTTTAAAATTGAAATATTTACTAAATATTCTTTAATTCTATTCTATATTTTTTATTTATAAATAGGATTATTAAAAATTGGCTTCCAACAAAATAAAGTTGAACTTCTCATCTTTCAAATGGTGTTCCAATTTTTTTTCTAAGTATTTAAAATGGCATTTCAATTGCATAATATTTTTTTTTAAATATAAATCGTAGCTAGATAACAATAAAAATAGTAATAACTTAGATACTTAGTTCTAAATTACTTTTAAAATATATAAAAACTCCTTAAAAAAATTTGTATTGCGTTTCTGATAAATATCTATACGCGATATTAGTTTATTCCAATTTATATGAGTTTTACAATTCGAGCGCGTTCCGAAACATGCTGCTGCTGGAGCCCTGATACAGAACGTCAACGATTACTCCATATTCCATTGCACATGCAGCTGCATTTATCGCTATTTACATATATTTTTCCAAAGAAGAAGTCTAAATATCCAATTTTTTTATTTGGCACAATAATGTGAAATTTCATGGATATATTCCATTTTAGAGCAGTTTTAATAACATTTTTATTAGTAAAATTATATTTTATACTAAATAAAAATTATAAAATAATTACAATAAATATTAAATAATTGATTATAGTTTAACCAAAAAATGTGTAAAATATTTTTGTAAATAGGAACGTTACAATAAATATTTTATTAATGGAATTTGAAAATGTACTAATATTTTTTGTTATGTTATGTTTTTCTTATGTGTTTACTAATGTGATCAATTTAATATAATAATATAAATACATCAATTTCGCCTACCTAGTGTATAGATGCTATTGAAATTATTAATAAAAATGATTGTAAACCTAGTTAACACGTTATTATAATATACAAATTTAAATAATATATAATGTAGTTTGTAGATTTCAAGTAAAGTTAAGAACATCATAATATATAAAATATCAAAATACGTACGAACGTATTACCTAAAATTACATTAAATTTACACTTAACATAGCTAAAAAATCGTATTTAAAATAAATATGTCATATATTTGTAATAATATAAATATTATAATTTTTATGGTGTAGCAGAATTTAAAATCAAAAACTACCACCCACCTGCAGAGCTTGAAAACTATATATATGTTTTGATGAAAAAAATCCATAAAGTTATGACAAAAAAATCAATAACATTTTCAAGTTCTTATATTATTAGTCAGGGATAGGAATTTCAAAAAAAAAAAATCGAATCACTTCCGTGGTTCTCTCGAGGTATTACTTTGTAAACAAAACAAAAAAAAAATATTTTTAATTATCAATATTTTTAAAAAGGGTTTATTTCCCAATTTTTGTGTGTACAATATAGGTTTTGATATGAAATTTACGCGTGAACCTGTGTGAGAGATGTCTATTTTATTCAGTAAAAGTAAAGTAATTATAGTCCATTTATTCTTTAGTGCATGCATTCGTAGCATGTATGTATATCGAATTTGTTCCGCGATCATTATACTTAACTACTTTTATTTATCCTCTCATAGTCACAAGTGTTTTTTATATTTTATAAATATATATATTCATATATATATAATTTTTTAATGATGAGATATTATTAAATTGTATTTATACTTATTTATTGGCATTATTATTTAATTTTGGTTATTTTCTAAACAATTTTATTTTATTTATTGTTTTAGTATTTTTTAAAAATTCATTTATAGTTTCATAATTTAAATAATTTTTGAATGAATTGATTATTTTTTAAAAATAAAATTATCATGATTGGTTATTATTATTTTTTATTTTTTTTTTAAGTTTTTATAATTATTATATTATTGTGTTATAAATATTTAAATAAGAATTTTTCTTTAGAAATCTAACTTGTTGTATTATGTATAGTTGTAATATTGTTATGTTATATTTATATTAAAATTAAAACTTTATAATGAACATTAAATGTATTTAATGTAATTAATTAAATTAATTAAATTTTAAATATTTTTTGGATTTGCTTGAATTTTTATATAATAAATAATAATATTAATAAATACCTATATAATAATAATTATATAATATAATAAATTATAATATATTATTGAATTGCGACAAATGCTGGTGAATAATGAAATAATAATTTATTATTTTTATTATTATTAAGTGTATACATAAATGTATTGCCCGTGATTAATTTTCAATATAGAAGTAATGTGTGTAAATTGAATTGCGCAATGTCTACTTGTTACCAGCTATCCTTTTTTTTTCTTTCAGCCCACTCTCTCAAAAATATCGATTTTAAGTACCAAATAATAAACGTTTAATTTTTTTCCAAAATACATATCTTAATCTCCAGTGCCAGTTTGTAGACTAATACATTTTTAATGCGACAAGTTAATATACAATGTATAAAAACAAAAATCAGTGTTAATATAGTAGGTAACTAATGAAAAAATAAAAGTAATCTTAGTAATTATTTTTTAAAAAACAGTGCGTGTGTTAATCGTATTTTCACAGCATGTACTTGTCTAATTTTCAACATCGCTTATCTTCTAAATAAATAATTCACAGTATTGAGTACTGAATGTTAATTTAAAAAGAGTAATTTAGGTTTAATTTTTAATGTTATTATATATTAAATATGTGCTAGCAGTTATGGTTAAACATAATAATATAAAAATTATATAGGTTGGTTATTAGTTCAAAATATTGAATATAAATTGATTTTATAATTGACAAATTATAAATTATGAATTCTGCAACAAAATTAATTAAGTTTAATTTATTATAGGATTCACTCAATGATTAATTAAATAACTACAGTAATCTAAGTTTAGTGGAAAGTTAGCATTATAAAATGTATCTTTAAGTGCCGACTTTAATAAAAAAAATAAACTTTATTAATTAAAAATTCAACATTTTAATGTCAAGTATAAAAGCTTGATTTTTAAAGGAACTATAAAACCATAGAAGGTCTTATAAATATTATTTTTGATTATTTAAATATTAATATTTATTTTATATGGATGATTCAATAATTAAATAAATTTTTTTAAATTATATATTATTTTTATTGAATTGAAAATTTCAATTTTATGTAAAAGTTACTTTAGAGATAACAACGAAATCACATGTTTAAATTAAATTTGAAAATTATTTTTTTTTTAATTAAAAATTAGTCTTGGACCTCGATGTTCAATTGCGATTAATCTTAAGTTGAAAATTTCAAGCTCATTAGGTTTGTCTGATCTTTAATTGCTTACATGATTTGGATTAAATTGTTGTAAGTCAGGTTGATTTCAATCGCTTAATTTAAAATTTATTTTGAATTATAAAATTAAATAAATATTTCATTAACTAATTCATTATTTTTAATAGTTTAAAGTTATTTTTATAAATAATTATATTCTCCTAATAATATGGTTCATGTATTAAAATTTTTAATTTTGTAATTTATTCTATATTAAGGATTATAATTACTGTAGTTTTTTGATTTTTTTTATCAACTTGTTGGTCTAAGTTTTATTAAGTTTAGGGTTAATTTTTATATTTGGTGCTTTAGTTTTATAATTTATATATATTAATAATTATATAGTGCTCACATTGAAATTGTCCGATTTAGATTTTCAATCCATTTTGAGATGACTTGATTTGTATTTCAAAAAATATTTCATAAAGTTAGAATAATAATAATTATTATAAAATTAAAATTTTTTATATTATTTTTATATTTAGCCAATAAATATTACATTTTTGTTATTTTTAATGTTTTTTTTTCAACCCGAATGTTGGTTTACAACTCCAATTCTCCATTCTGACCAATGTATATTCTTTTCTTTAAGTTTCTTAAAAGTTTTGACTCTTGAATCATATAATTTGATTTATATTTATTTGACCTATATATGAATTTCTAAGACGTTCTGCAGTTTTTTTTCCTTCTATCATATCGTTTAATATTATATTATACAATTATTTCGGATGTCTCAGTGCATATTAAACTATTTTCCAAAACCTTGCTTTAATTGCATCTATGAATTTCCGTTTTTGTCCCACAATTCTAAGTAATTCTTCATTTGTTTTCTGCTCTATCCAACTTATCATTTCCATACGTCTCCAACATCACATCTCAAAGGCTTCTAATGTTTTCATTTCGGCATCATTTATTACCCATGTTTTACATCCATATGTCGTAACACTCCATACATATATTTTAATTAGTCTCTTCTTGATATGTGAGATGTAACTTTTTTGAAGGAAACAATTTATGTTTTTACAAATGTCATTTTTTGCTTATTATATACATTGTTTTAGCTCTCAACGCGATTAACATCAGATGTGATTTTGCTCCCTAGATATACCATTTCGTCTACTTGTTCTAGTTTTTGAATATATATGTATACATCAGCTTTTATTTTTGGGTCTCTTGTGCAGACTGGGATCTTCGTATTTGCACTATTTATTTTCATTTCTGATATTATGAGTATTTCATTCATTTTATCAACTGCACGCTATTAGTGACTTTCGTTCTCTGTTATTACCATAATATCATCTACGAATCGTATCATTGAAACAATTTCTCCGCCAATGTCATTCCAATATTTAGTCAATTTAGCTTTACTTTCATTATATTTATAACTTTTTCAATATAGTAGTTAAAGATTCGTGATGATAACGTACACCTTGATCGTATTCCTTTTTTTATTTGAGCATTAATACTAATTTCGCCTTGTTTAATGCAAGCTGTCTGATTTTTATAAAATTGTGGATAACTCTTAGGTCATGTTGCTCCACACCTATTCTCGTAGTGTGAGCAGTTCTTTAGTCCAATTTACTTTATCGAAGGCATTTTCCAGATCTATGAAGACTAAATACGTAATTTTATTTCTATCTTTCTATTTTTTCAATTAGCACTAGCAGATCTAAAATTGTTTCTTGTGTGCCTCTTTTTCTTCTAAATCCATTTTGATCATATTTTAAGTAATGTATGTAATTTTTATAACTTATAGGTACATTATTATGTGAAAAATATTTTGGTTTCATAATAAGTAAATTTAATTTAAGCTTGATAATATTGTATTTTATGTTTTTAGTTATTCGAGTACATCTAGGAATTATAACAGAATAAAACCGTGGTATAATTGAAATTTTTCTAGTGATATTAACAGGATAGAAGTGTTTCTTGTGCATGTTGATCGATGCGTATTGCTTGAACATTTTTATTACATCATTAAAAATGAACCCTTCCAGGCAATTTTATTTATTTAAGTCACTCATACCCACAGAGAAAACTACCCACAACTTGCCTTAAAGGTCATCATGTTGAGTGCGCAAATCATTTATAATAATAATAATAATAATTATATATATATATTGGATATAGTCATTTGGTCACATAAATGTAATTTTTTTCATAAATGATGAATTATTTAGTTAGTTTTTAACTAAATTTTAATTTTTTGGAATATAAAATATTAGAAAATATGTACCAATAATATCTATGTTTGTATTCTAAAGTGCATTAATTTTTATCTCTTAAAAAAGGTCATGTGATGATTTAAAAATATATTTCTCAAGTGGGAACCATTCACTTATACTATGAGTTATTCGTCTAATTTCTTATATATGAAAACCTATATTTGAACAGTTTTTTAGATATTCTAATTTATATACTTAGGATAATCATTTTTATGAAAAGTAAGTAAATAGTAATTAGGATTATATTAATAATAATATTATCTCAAAAAAGAATATGGTATATAAGTTACACATCAATATTGTAATATTAAATGCATTAAAAACCTTCAGTAAAACTTCTCAATTCGAGTAACTTCTTATTAGTTGTTTATTTTTATATGGATGCATAGAGAATAATAGTGATAATGATGGATGATATTTGAAATATGAACATTAATATTAAGATGAAAATTGTGTATTAGATAATTTATTATGAGCGAATTCAATTTAATCGAATTCGTACACTACATAAATAAAAATTGCTCTTATATTACCAACAACTAGTATATCACCTGAATAAGTATTTTAAAAATTTGAATATCAGTTAAATAGAAATTGAAAATTGAACGCAGAAAGTTAAATGGAATATGTTTTAGATTCTTATAAGTATCTAAGTTCTAAAATTCTTTATTTATTATAAAAATTAAGTTATTATAAAATAAGATTATTCGTGATTCGTTAATTGTACTCTTGTCTAAATATTACAATCATAATAAATACTAAAACCTAAAAATTAAAACTTTTACATTTTTATAATCCATCCTTCAATTTCAATTATCAGAACTATCCAGCTACCAAAAAAAGATGTACCTATAGCAACTGCTACACTTAGTATAGAGTATAATTTGGGTGCCATTGACAGTTATTATTCACTAATAAATATATTTAAAATTAGGGTTATATTTATGTCAACTAGCTTTCGAATCCGATTATTTATTATAAAGGAGGGGTAATATACATTATAAAATGAAAGGCTCCAGGGACTTATGGTTATATACAATATAATTATATGAGTAACTATATATATGGGTAACTTGTCCCCCTTCTGCAATTAGCGATTTATATGTAATTTGTATATAAGTAATATAAGTATTATAATAATATATAAGTAATATATATTTATAACAGATAACAGTAATAGATATAATGAAATGTAAAATTTGAAGAGTATAATATATTATTATATAATGTAGTTGAGAATTTATTTTATTGTCAAGTTGATATCACTTCGTTTCTTGTGTCCTCAAATAATTGAAAATATTATTAGATCGTTTTTATAAATAAATAAATAAATATATTTCGAAAGAATTGAATGTAGTAACCGGTAATTTAGTAACTATGTAAAATAAAGCAATATACTCTATTTGGTATATACTTTACATAAGTATATTCAGATCTCTATTAAATACTTTAGAAAAACTTATTATTATTCCAGTCCGTATACATTGTACCGAATATTCTATAATAAATGTATTCAATCAAATTTGCACATTAAATAATCATAAACACTGATGTTGATCCTTAAGATATAAGTAGGATTTTTATTGCAAAAAAAACTTTATGTAGAAGTATAAAAAGTACCTTTAAAATTTTTAACTTAAAAATTAAACGTTTATTGCTTATTTTATCATTAGTATTTTGACAAATATTAATTCATTTTTATTTTGAATTTTATAAAAAAAAAATGATCAAAAATATAAAATAATGTAATTACACTTTTAGTCTTTAAAATTACTATTTAATTAATTAAATAGAGCTTTTATGATAATTTTACAAATAATAATTATAATATAAATATAAATTTTATAATGCTGAGGTTTGAAATATTTTATACCGCGGTCGATTTTATTTTACTGACAATAAATTGAATAATTTTATATTGCGTTTGCGTATAATAAATTATTATAATAATATTTTAAGTCTCTCTTATTGACTTTATCGTGGAGTTGATCATATAGAACATACAATAAAATATATAATTATCAATAATTTCAATTTATTTGATATATTTTATGTAAGTTCGAACATTTATATAATAGCCCAGTCAAATGAGATTTTCAGTACGAACAAATTAAGGGCAAGCTGTATTTTTGTATATGCCTTTATAATATCATTTTTAAAAGCCCCATCGATATAATTTAGGCTTCAAAAATAATTTGAGGTCAAAAGTCACGATATAGCCTTTCCAAAAATATCTCGAGTTTTATATGTCGTACAGCAAAATGTTTTTTTTATAAAATTGGTAAAGGAGATATATATCAACAAAAAATTATTTTAATTTTTCGTATACCTACTAGTTATTGTTATTGCGGTAATCCGAATGTTGTTAATTTCGTCAAAAATACATAGATGAGGGTTAAAATATTCGAAGTTTGAAAAATCGAACCTAATTTCAAGAGTTCGGTTCAAGTTTGAATTTAACTTTAGATTTAATGTTTGATTCGAGTTTGGGTTCGCTTTCGAACTTCAAAGTTCGGTTTAACTCTTAAATTTTGAGTTTGAGTCAGCTCTAATAATATAACGTATCAATAAAACTATAAAAGTCATAATTAAATCCCAGTATTATAATGGAAGATTAGTGATACTACATACGTAAATTTTGTCAAAAATAACGCGATTAATGCATATTATTTTAAATAAAATATGTAAATAGGTACTCCTACAGATTTTCAAAAACAGATCAGTCGATTAGATTTTTTTTACAATTGTTACTGAATAGAAAATTATATCCTATATTTAGTAAATCAATATCAGGCCCACAAATTTATAAATAAGTATTAATTATTTAAATATCTGTAAGAGGGCCTAGGAAGTCCAAAAAAAGCCGAGGGACCAATCCCTGATGATAATGAGTTTGTATCATATTTTACTTTCGTGTAAAAAGTCATAAATATTATTCATGATATTTTTTAAGAAAAGTACTAGGTATGTTGTCCGATAATACCAAACAATTTTTTAGAGTTATATTAAAATATCTAAATGAATAAATTTATTATTGCCTAAATATTCAGTTTATTATCAGCTCTTAATAATATATATTTACACACTTGATATCAATGAATATTTTTTCATCATTAACTTCTTTAATACTTTCCCCGCTCCAAAAAGATATTGTACCCTCAATGTTCTAACTGTTATCCTCTATCCTCTATAGATTTTACTTTAAATGATTTAACTTTCCAGTCATTTTTTAAATTTATTTTTGACAGTTTTTAGTGAACTTCATAGGTGTACATTATATTTAAATTTTTAAATATTAATGATATTGTAGTAGGTATGTGTTGACCACGTGTGAGTTTCTATGTACGATTGTACCCGGAGGCGTACTCGTGTATATAACTGTATACATAATAGTGTATTTAACAATGTCCACGAAGGCCGTACGCGTTACATTGTGTGTAAGTACTTAATAAACTAATAACTTATTTATTGCCAAAATAAGTGTACGAAACAGGATTTGCTATTATATATTATGCATTATGTTAAATTCATGAGTATTAAAGTACAATCCTGTGTGCGATTTTTGTATACGTTTTATTCTATTACCCTACATGATTTCAAATCGTTTCTGCGACGCACAATTAATGTTTAGTTTACAAAATAATTAATTATAAAAATGTACACATGTATTTAAAGTATATGTTAAATATAATCATATTATAATTGTCTTACTTCTCCAACCCCCCTCTCCCGAAAACCAACGAATATTCATCATATTAAAATATTACTAATCAAACGACGTGAATTTATCTTGAGATAAAATATAAAACGGAAAACCAAAAACCGTTAAAAGTTGTCACCATGAACTCCAGTAGGTACACATTGCATGTATTAAAGTACCTACTCATCGATATGAATGCGTGTATTTCGTATCAATGAACTTTTTAATATATGATAAAAAAAATTTAAATAAATTTTAAAAACATAGATTATATTTTTATATTTAATATATACATTAATGTAAATTAAAGTGAATATACTAAAAAAAAAATAAAGAAAAAACTGTAAGTTCTACTTTCAGAAATAATAAATTATTCAACTTATTCTATATTTGTACTGGTATACTAAAATATTTAAATATTTAATATATGTTATGGGAATCTTGTTGTAGTTTGAATAACGATTAGTCAAAAGAAAATATTTTTTTTTTCAACGTCACTGTATATTTGAATTCTGTTATACGCATATGATATTATATTAATTATACTTTTAATTATTATTTTCCTATATATTAAAATAATAAAGTTTTTCATTACTAAAAATATTTAGATAATTAGGTACGTATATGAGTACCTAACTTAGGTTATTAGCCCATACAAAACGAGAAAGAAATTGTTATTATAGCCGGTAAACTTAAACAGTGATTCGTTTAAAAATAAAGTGCAATTTTTTTTACAGTTAATCCTAACTAGTTTAACATTTAAAAATAGGAATATATAATAGAAAATTAAAAAGTTGGTTAACTCCCTTAGAATTATTAATCGAAATTTTATTTAAATAATACTCGAAATGAATTCGGGATATACCGAGAATAGTATTTAAATTAAACTAAATCAATGCACATAATTAATGTCAAAAAATAATATTATTTAGATTTAAAGAAGAAAAGTATTAACTTCATTTAAAAGTATTAATTTATTAAAATAATGTATCAATTCATATTCATAACGATACACGAATTATATACATGATTATGCAACTGAGAAAAACTTAAAATGGGGCTAGATAAACAAACTTTATAAATGCCTAAACTTAAATGTAATTTCTACAAATATACAAGCTTTAGTTTATTATTTATATTATAAATAATATACTGTATTCATTTTAAGAGAATTCCACACTGTTTTAAGGGGTTTTTTATAGGCATTTTTTATGATATTTTAGAAAAATTAAAATCTAACAATTTAAAATATTTAAATATATTTTTTAAATGTTATATCTTAAAAATGGTCCTGTGTTAGTACAACTTTTTATTGTTGTGTAACTGATATTTATTTAAAAAAAAATTACGTTTAAGGAGTAACCTTAGTACTTTAAAATTTATGGCTTTCAGAATAATTGTAGACTTTTAATATTATTGATAAATAAAAAAGAACTTATTTAAAATTTTTCAGAGGAATTATTTCTAATTATTTTATATCTATAATATTTGATTCTTAAAATAATGACACTAGCTTCTAAAAAATACAAATTAACATCAAATAAAAATGGCTCTGTCAAAATTTAGTAAATGTCAGATTTTTATTATGTCATGATATCCATATACCATATTATATTGCATCAAAATATTAATTATTAAGTAAACGCCCTTTGTGGGCATTATATTGTATGATTAAAATTAATATTATAAAAATATTCATTAGCATAATATAATATAATAAACTATTATCATATCAATGTACTTTTTACATTAGTTAAATCTTTAACCACAATAACATACTTATACTTTTGTACCCATAATTATAATTTTGTGTTTGTCAATAAATAGTGACGTACCAGAGAAGATAATAATGC
Source organism: Pemphigus obesinymphae (assembly GCA_025469235.1). NCBI lineage: Eukaryota > Metazoa > Arthropoda > Insecta > Hemiptera > Aphididae > Pemphigus > Pemphigus obesinymphae. Next base: position 15,638 of record JAIPRL010002152.1, on the reverse strand, counting down.
CAAAAAACTAGCATAAGCTCCCCCCTACAGGCTCATCGTTGCTCGGTGTACCAATGTTGATCTGCATGAGCATTATTATTATAATCACAGGCATACGGTATTCTGGAAGAGCTTAGCATTCCATATGTTGAAATCGTCTCTACGTCGTTGTTATTTATTGTTGAAGAAAAAGTGTGTTTTCATTCAGTAAATAACTTATATTTCCTCTACGACTTGAAGCTCTGTGAACTTTTATCTTCGGTATTTTTCAGAGCATTTATTAATATTATATTAATTTAAAAGACAAATTATGCATATTAGCAAATTAAATATTAAGTCCAATTCTATATAACTGGAGAGGTTTTTTTTAGAGAAATAGTTATATTCCTCATAAGTAAATTTATAGATAGGTACTTATAAAAGATTTTATAACAACCACAATACTTTGTCTAATAGGAAAATAAAATCAAAAATATAGTAATATATAATAGGTATAGTTTTTTTAAGAGGCCTAACCAGTAATTCCAATTATCCCTTACCCTAATCATAGCCTCTTTTTTTTTTTGTTATTAGAATGAATATCAAAATCTACGATTGTACTAACTGATATAATATTTAAAGTACAAAACTATGTTTTTATGGACTATTTTTTGGGTTGTGAAGTTCTCTTAATATTATCATATAAATAATTGTAATATTAATAAAATAAGATATATTAACTCACAATATACATTTTAAATCATAATTATCTAAAAGTGTACCTATTTGAATTAGCTTAAAAGTCAAAATATGATATATTAGATATTTAATTAGAATTTTTGAAATTTCAAATTTAATTTAGTAGATAAATAATAAAATAATTAATTAAAGATTATCGATCTATATTTAAAATATATAACCACCTATTCCAAGCTATGGCCAATATAAAGGTTGTTTAAGGAGGGGGGCAAATAATTGATGGAATTAAGTTAATAAGTGTTATAAATAAGTTTCAGTAAGATGAAATTCCTGCGATAACTTGCAAATAATAAAGTTAATTTTATACCGAAAATCATAATGAAAAATTATAAACTCCAAAGCCGGTTAAGTCACTGCTACTACGGCGTTAGTATGTAACCTATGCGTACCTGAGGCTATGATAAGATTTCGAGTGAAATATCTACTACGAAACGAGTGAATGTTTATACGTATATGTATATACGACTTATTCGAGAGGAGAAACTTCGACGAAAACAACGTGTATGATACTAGTATAATATATGTGTATTTTCTTACGTTTAGTTGGAAATTTAAATACTGGCTCTATATAATATTACAAATCCCGTTAACTCATGTTACCCGAACATAATATTTCATTTTACCATGGGAAAAATATCTAGGTATAGGAATAACGATAATAATAAATACTACGTTGTTAAACTACTAATATATATATAATATATATAATCTCTCGTCTATTCAGTCGTAAATAGGCATATAAATGTGTATTTTATTTTCAGAAAAAAAAAAATAATCTGGCGTCACTAATTCAGTATTGTATTATCGCCGTTCGGGTCTGACATTCAACATCTGCGTCCGGTCGAAAAACCTTCTCAGCAGGAATGCATGCCGCATGCACAATATAAAATTTAACAGGAATAGTTTTATGGTCGACCCATGATAAAATATAATACACAGCACTACCATATATATGTATATTTAGTTTTAAATTATACTCGATTGTGTTCGTATATATCCAGTTTCTGAGATTAAAGAAAAACACATGTCAAAAGAATACGATTTATACGATAATAGCTGTGTTCATCGCGTCGAGAGACTGGAGTGTCATCGTGTGATAAACACGTGTTTTTGGAATCGAAATAATTTGGTTGGAGCAAAATATCCCGTAAAAAATCCAATGTATTCCAAAAAGTATTTCAATAGATACTCAATTTTTTTCTTCATAAAATTCCTATTCCTTTTTAATTTCGTAAATGTAATAACGGAATTGACTATTATTTGGAACAGCCTATATTCATGATGGCAAAGTTAACAGAAAACATAATTAATAGGTACCACAAATTGGTTATATCGTTTTAATAATTGGTTTGATACTTGTTGTTATAGAATAAGAACGCGGAAAAAAAGTAAATCGAGAGGATTGGCAAAACTATTTAAATAAAGAAGAATAATTTTCGAATTTCAACGATTATCGTTAATCTACGATTATATAAATTTATGACATTTAGAAGAAGGAGAGCTAGTTCTACTAATTATGCACAATAATGTTTAGGCTAATAAGAACTACGATTGACTGAAAAATACTAATATTTTGGTGTTGAGTTACTTGTAGAATAATTTATATACATATAAATACTAATATTTTTTTATTCATATAATGTTAAATTAACTTAAGAGAATATTAGTGCAATTAATTTTTAATGAAAAACTCATGTTAACCTTCCTGATCTATAACAACTTACAAACATCTTAGAATTATGAAACGAAAAACAAATTATAGATAAAAACATTATCTATTTACGGAGTTTTTTACTATATATTAATTGTTTAAAAGTTATAGTTATTAAAAATAAAAATGTTGAGTTTTTAGGAATTCATAAAACATGTTTAAATACACGTATTGAAAAACGGCTCCTTAAGGCACTAGATAATATTTGGTTTTTATCATTTGTTTTTTGTTTCATGTTTCTAAGTTATTTGTAAATTGTCATAAATTAGAAATGCACAAGTAATATTTTCAATAAAATTTTATTAATTCATATAAAACAAATATTTTAATATATAGTAATAGGACCAATTATTAGTCATTTTAAAAGTGCATATAAAAATTTTTCAATTGTTCAATTTTTATTTTTCTTAAAATTTTTTAAAAATTTTCTATACAGAACCCATAAAAAATAGCCGTACTGACATCCTCTTAAGATATAGGTATTATGTACATCGTAAGTACATGCACCTAGTATGTAAGAACCATATAAACAGTTTTCCGATCTGCTATTATATGATATAATAGACATGACAAACAAGAAATAAATTACAAACGAAAATTAATATCGATTAGTTTCAAAAAATTATGGTTAATTAATAATATCATATTCTAAATTTAGTATACTTATTATTCCTGAAAATCAAGTTGGCATTTTTAAAATCATTGTCATTAATTGATATTGTTATTTTTTCTAAAATTGATTAGTTAAACTTGTTCCACTCCTGAGATTTATGTAACCATTTATATAAGTAGTAGGTACGTGAAACAGTTTTAATAGTACATAAAATGCAATATTTTAAAATAAGAGGTATATATTAATATACTTACAATAACTTCTACAATGACTGCTAGTTTGGACAGAAAAATATTTTCTTTTTATATGGAAGGTCGAGTGGACAGCTACTGTACAACTATAGCAATGAAAGTAATATATAAATATTAATTATACGTGTAAAAGTGACTATCAGACTTAAGTATTTGTAATATAATTTTATAATATTCATAATATGTGTATATACGTTGGTACGTATTATAGAATATTAAATAAGTGTTTGTATTCGTATTCGTTAAAGTTCATTAAATAATTTTTATGCAGAAATTTAATATTATATATATTACTAAAAAATATTTTTTTTTTTTGTGTAAATACGCACATATACAAATCAGAAACGTGAACTATAGTAATAAAAAAACAGATAATAATCTTATATATATAGGTATAAATAGGAGAAAATTAAAAAAAGTCTATTCTATATGATCATCTGGTTTTAAGTAAGACGAATATAATATTTGTGCGATCACTTTTATTATAAAGTAAATTTTTAAATTTTTATAAATTTTTGTTCTAACATCAACAGAACTCATTAGTTGCTTGGTACAGAGAAAATCAATTTACGTATAAAATTCCATCTTAAATATAAGTGGTGAAACATGGTCCATTATCTCTTGTTAGTCTTCTGGCAGGACAAAGTATTGTTACTATTTTATGAAAAATATCCAGTATATTATAATTCAAAAAATAAAATACTTACTAACTATTAAGTATTATTAATACCAAAGTAAAAAACCAAAAATACACCAAAGTGTAACTTAACCAATTTTTTTTATTATTTTCCTATTTTAAACAATCTTTTATTTCAAAAGTATATAATCTTTCTTTGTCGGGTAAGTGAACCATTAGGAATATTGAATAATAATCCCTTAAATTTGTTTATATAAAAGAACTAATTTCCTATCAAATAATATTTTTACTCCAAAACTCCTACTCTAATCCATCTACCCGTAAAAAATTTAAACTGCCACAGAAAATGTATTTGCATATCGAATTTCTGAAAATTTGTAAGTATAAACATTAATACAATAGTGAGAATTTCACGGAAAACGTGACATTGGTCCTTGTGCGATCACAATAAAATTAAAGCGGTAGTCGAAAACAGCCAAAATAAAAAATTTTAAATTAAATTAATACTGATCTCCAGATGCCCTCAAAATAATATTTTACGCATTTTGTCACGTACTTACCAAAGTTTAAATGGTGACTAATTTTCAATAAAACTTGAAGAGTATATCCAATTTTCCGTGTGTCTTTGATTTATGTACTTTTGTCCACAGTACATGTGTATGTAATGTGTAAGTACCAACTATCCGCGATAAATGCCGATGCGAACTGCCGTCTGTTTCACGCAGATTAACGGTTTTATAGGAATCTCCGGATGTGTTATGACAATTGTTCGAGATTATAATGACCAGGTGATGACTATTAATTCTCTGGCAAAAGATATAGAAATGACTCGTTCCAATGAAAAATGAAGAAACAATGTAATGCCATTTTAATTATACCTACCAACATAATATACAATTCCAAGTTATTTAAACCTATACAGGGTAGACTGTAAAAATAGATGACTCATTTCCGAATATTATCGTCTCTCCGATATGCCTTGTACGGGTTTCCGGCCAACAGAAATATTAATTATTTTTTTTACCTGAAAATGAATAGTTCTTTTTACCCACCATATCTGCACCATTATATTACTATTAGGTAGATCGTTTTGACGGAAAAAGAAAAGTACACTAATTTGACTACCTGCAGCTCCAAGTAATCTATACATAACCACACCGATCACATTCGATGACTAATGCTGTGGCTATGAATTATTTGTTTTCGATGGCTTGCCGTTAAAAAGTGAATTCCATATTATTATATGTTATAATAGACTACGACTCGTTTGTGCATATTTACTTTATTTACGACTTGTTGGAGTAAAAAAAAACACGAATCAATTATAAACGCAGAATTTATCTACCTGTGATGAAGTACCCCCTAAAATATAGGAATAAGAATTAATTATTTTTTAATAATACAATATTAAGTTAAGATGTAGGCCTGAAAATATTAGAGTTTGGAAAATAAGAGGATGTAAAACTGTTAAATTTATAATTTTGATAAAAATAAAATATATTTAGGCAATGAATAATATTATTAAATTATTAAATATACAAATTTTGCACAGTGACGTATAATGTATACTATATACATTACGTTTAATTTTAATCGTGCATCAGTAAGGGTGCCAAATTGTTCACCAACTGCGCTTAATACCTGTGTTATTATTACCAAACAGCATTAAAAATATGGATATATAATTCATGAATTTAAATTGTATATAACTAATTACATTTATTAAAATATTCAAGTTATTTACGGACATAATATTTACATTCAAATAGTTAAATATTTAAATAATTTATTTATTCAAATAAACGTTACAACCCTACTAAGAAGAGCAATCGGTTATGCGAATAAGTACAACACAATTACGCCTGATTTTAGATAGGTATTAATAGTCAATGTTTGGTACATTGATAAATACATAATTTACATAATAAAAATATGTATTTTACTGTATTATGCATACTTAAAAATATAAAATAATATAATTAGTTATTAGAAATAAAATATACGTTTCATAATAATATTTTACTAACATAAAATATTAAATTTCCTTTCATATTCTATATTATTTTAGAATAAACCTATAATATGAATTAAGTATTAACGAGACTGCATCTGACCATGTTTTAAGGAGTGAAGGTTAGGCATTTTATGTGGCTTGTGCTTATTTTCGTGTTAATTTATGAGTGTGTATTTAAACATTAGTGTGTGTGGGCTGTAGATTTCATGGATGCCCATAATATTAATATTAACAATTATTTAGATACTGCGTTGTGTGTAGAACCTGTTTGTATACCTATTCTGCTACACGTGTACGTGGGACACTACACTATGGCCTTCTTGCCGATGAACTATTTCTACGTGCCCATCTCGCCATCGGGCCATTTCACTGCCTGTATTTTTTCACCGCGACTGCGTCATCATCGAACCTTTTTGAAATAAGTCCTTACGCCTTCAAATTACTTTCCATTACCTCGATACCTGAATATATCTGTGTATAACATACTTAAATACCTACCAACTACTATATACCCCCTGAAACTTGATCCTTTTTAGTTTTACTAGAACTCTGTAATTTTTTTTATCAAAGTCCTTTTTTCAAAAATTCCTCAATACTCTTCATATCTTACAAAATTTAGAGAAACATAAAAATACACTCTTGTAAAAATAGGTAGGTATAGTGTTTATTTTACATCGCTAAATTACTAAAATAAACATTAGAATATACTCTAAATTCAAATTTTTAAAATCAATAAAACCTAATTTACGACCTTGGGGGGGAGGGTTTACCATTACTTGAGCACTGAGCAGTATAAAATTGATTTTGAATAGGGATTAGCCCTTTATTTCTCAATTGCCGTTATTCGACCTCTCTATTAAATAAGCTTACGATTTACCAATGATAGCCGGTAGTATAAACTCAAATATATGTAGGTACGTTAAACTAATCATATAAAAAAAATTAATATTTTTTTTTTAAGGGTATGGTATTCATGGTTGCTGCGGCAATGGACCTAAAAGGCCTGTAAAAGCCAAAGAAGAAGAAGGGTATGGTATTTTTGGGTATAATAAGAATTTACGGGTTTTTAGCTTTAGTCGGTATGTATTTTAAATTTATAGATGTAATTTTTAACTGTTTTCTAACTGGTACTCTTTAAGTAAAATAACACATATATATAGTACATATCCTATAGAGTAATCGGTCAAAAATACGATTTAAATATAGTTGGACAAAAAGTCCGGATAAAAAGTCCGAATTCCATACCTATTTTTTTACTATTTTTTTATAAATTAAATTATACCTAGAAAAATTAGATTTTCGTAAATTTTTAATACATTTTTTTTTTTAATAATATGGAAGTTGTCTTCTTAAACGATTAAGTATTATGTTTAGTGAGTAAGCCTAAAATATTTAATATACTCGCTACAAATATTCGTTGTAAGTGTTCCCAAACAGTATCAAATAAATGTTTGAATGTTTTAGTAACACACAACGAATACAATCACATTTATTATTTAATACACATAATTTTTTAATATTAATAATTGCCATGGTTAATTCGAAGTAAATATGTTAATAAAACAAAATCCGTTTTTAAAATATATAAAATCAATTTTATAATCCGTGTAATTAAACTCGTACAGTTTACTAAACAGGCTGCTCCAATATCGATCTAAAATCCGTATTTCTGTAGTCCCTTTAAAATAATAAACGCCTATGTGGTTTTTAACGTATTATATTATTTCGTTTGATGTAAAAATCTTTTTCTGCACTACATTTAAGAGCATCAACTTTTGATAATTTATCTTGTCAATGTTTGATTATTATTATTCTCGTGATTATGATTATTGGCAACTTTTATATTTTTATTGAATTTATTAACAATAACACTTGCGGAATATTTTTATCAGTATATCGAAAATTCTCATTACCACTTTTTAAAATTCGAAATTCACTAAATTTTTATTTTTCTCTCCATGTTTTAAAAACACAAAAAATATCGACTTCAATGGTAATATATGTTTTAACACTATTACTGGCCAACGACTCATAATTCAATACTGTCTCCAACTTGTCGAACTGTAAGATAAATATTGTATAAACCAATTTCTACTGTATTCTGACAATTAATTTATGTATTTATTAGGTAAGTATTTAGTAGGTTAAAATTGATTAGTCAAAGGTTTTATTCTCTCAAAGTTTATTTTTTATTTTTAATAATTTTATATTATACAACTTAATTTAGATTACTATTACCACTAACATAATGATATTCTGAACTGGTAATTATTGTAACTACCTGATTTGAGCGCGTGCTCCGATATGGCCGAAAAAAAACTTTTCAAGATTTTAACATAACTTAAATAACTTTTTATAATGCTTACTTGAAGCCAACACGTTAAATTTTTTTATATAGTACCTAACTTGTTAATTTAAAAAAACAATGAACTCGTTAAGTAACATAATTAAATATAACTCAACTTTTTACTTCTATGTAACTATGTATCAATTATTTAATTATAGTCATGTAAGATACAAAATAATTTATAATTGATCTAAAAAAAAAGTCAAGAATTTCTGTATGTAATTATATGGTCCCATCTAACGCCACAGTGTCATCATGACTATTGTCGTAATAAACCCCTTTAGGTATAGAAATCATTTGAAGATCTTTGTTAAGGATATTGGAATCGGTCATTTTCATGATACGTGTGAGAAATGCAAGATCATTACTACACGTACGCATAAAAAAAAAAATGTTAAACTGAGCAGGTATATTATTAATTGAACAAAATATGCTTTTTTTTTATTAGTCATGACACATAAGTAAGATAAAGAAAATAAAATAAAATTAATTTTTCACATTGTTCAAATTGTTCAAAAATACATTTATTTTATTTTTAAATATCAATTTGTTTTATCGATTATTAACGCATTCTATATAATACCCAGAACATTAATCTGTACCTTGTGCATGTGTTATTTATATGAAAAAAAAATTATTTTTTAGGGTAGTTATAATATATAGAAGACAATTAATGTACAGTATATTTGGACTATTAAGAGGTATAAATTATAGGGGTAACCATTTATTATAAAAAGATAATTATTTTTAAAATAATAAAAAATGATTTTATATTTTCCACAAAAACTAGATTTTAGATTATTATTACATTCAACGACTTTTTGGTTTTATAATCGCGTTTTTTTATTTCGTTATTTTATTGGAAATTATTTTTTCCTAGAAATAGTCATTTAGTAGGGTTGAGCTAAAGCCATTTTTTTGTATAGTAAATTCCTACTATTTTATACTTTAAATATGGTTATTTTGATTTTTTTAAGTAGTTTTCGATGGTGCAAATGAAAAATGTCGAAGATGAAATCACAGATTCTTTACTAATTTGCTAAAATATGGTATAGTGATATATATTAATAAATATAAAATAGCTTATGACTAGGTACTATTATGATCATAATATAATAATATATGTTATCCTTATTAATATATCATATTATGAGTGTAATTCGTAATCATTTACATTTTTTGTTTTTATTAGAGATGTTAGTTATATTCGGATTCTGAATAACCCAGATATCCGGATATCTGAAACCGGAGATAGGAATACATTTTTTCAAGATATCCGTATAGTCAAAATGATCCAGATACATCAAATATTGTTAATCATTCCACTCTTTAAAATTTATTTAAAACCCATTTTCGAAAATTATTTGGTACATTTGATACTTTTTAGATGATCTCAATTGATTTTATACACGTAAAAAATTTCCGAAAAATTACGAAAAATACGAAATATTTCAACTAACTATTAAAATTCCTCTTTGAAAATCATTTAATTCGTTGGATTAAACTAAGCCTTTATTCGACAATAAAACTATTCAGATTTCGGATAAATGGTTACGGTTCATCCGATCATCCATAAATTCGGATAATTGACATCACTAGTTTGTATATTATACATAATAATAATAAAAAAAAATCGAAATCAAATTGGCAGTATACCATTGACTATTACGAATTATTTAATGTCTTGTTAGTCACTCGGTCCATTTTCAAGCGTTATTAACATCTATCATGCGTACTTCATAATATTATTATTATTTAATAATATTTATTTAGGTACTTATTTAATTTGTATACCTACCTAATATCTATATTATAATATAAAGGTGAAAACTAAAAAGTTAACAGGTAAACAATTTGAACTACAAGTTCTGTTATAATTTTATTTTTATTTTTATATAATATTAAATTAAAATTTTTAATTGGTATATCGAACATGTATGTAAAATATGGTGCAAAAGGGGAGTTAGTGGGTGTCTACCTCTGGATGTCAATTTTCTCTTTATCGCCTGCCAATACTTGTTATAGTTTTCCCATTACACAATAAATAATATACGTAGGTCATTATCCTTTGAACGCACTCAAATTTGCAGTAGGTATTTTCACTTTTTTACAAGCGCATAAAACATCGAAAATCCACAAATGTCGAAACGTTAACTATAATAATAATTTCCGAGATTTGTTTTGTCATTTTTAAAAATATATTGATTGTAAAAATGTTATTTTTGAATGGTATAATTTTAATGGTAAATATAAATTTACTCGTTTATTTAACAAATATGTTAATATTAATCATTTATTTATAATACATATATTTTTTTTACAGATTTAAATAATTTAATATTATTAAAATATAATTAATACCAATAAGTAAATGCGCAATAAGTGCGAGAAAATTATGAAAAATCGCAGCGCTGTGGCAGTAAAAATTGTGCGTGCTCCAATATTCGAAAATATTCTTCATATCCATAGAAACAGATTCAATATGATTTTCATAATTTGATTATAAAAATGATGCAACTATTAGTGAATATTTCTAAATGATTTTACCGTTTACTGTAGGGTAGGGGTTAAGATTTTGCTCCGTATTAATGCGGCCCTACGGGAAATGCATGTGGAGACCAATAATTATTACAAATGTTCAAAAACAGATTGGACCATTCTAGTTGACTCAAAATTCATGGGAAATGCTATATACCTCTTCAATCGGATGCATTTTAAAAAAGAAAAAAACAGAAAAAAAAAATATTTTGTTTTGTCTTCCATAGAATTAATATGTACCATTTAGGTATTTTCTCGGTACATATATTTTTCGTTTTAATGGTTTTCATAGAAATCATGCATAGCGGAGACTGGCGACGATACCGCCACCCGTCTACATTGAATATACGCCACACAAAGGAGGGAGGGTCGTCGTGCCTACCGACACGTTTTATTGTGTACAAATTCTTATTGTTGTTCTTGTATATGTATTATGTATAATATATTACTATATTCAACCCAATATAATACAGATAGCCGGATGACCTCGGGAACTACCGAAGTACGTGTCCCTTCGGTATTTATAGCTATTATTATATATATGTATATATGTACACATTGTATAGCAGACAAAAAAAAAGTCGAAAAAAAACCGACAAGAAGGTACACTTATAAGAAAAATACCGGCTCGGGCGTTCTCCCTCCCGGCGTGATTTTGAAAACCTTCAACCAAAACCAGCATCTGGCATACACACCCAGATAAAAACTAACAATACACATATAATATTATAATATTATACAGGATGTTACAGGACTATTTAACAGATGTAATAACTTTTTTTTATTGATTATTTTCAAATTATTACTATAGCCTAGCGCTATAACTCAAATATTTTTAAATAAAATTTTAATATTTAGGAATTATAAATAAAAAATGTAAATTTGATTAAAAATTAAAAAAAAAAAATAAAGATAACCATTTTGTAGATATGATTTTTAAAAAAATTTTGATGTTAGAAGTTTTTACTAACGTCGTGTCAAATGTTTTTAAACAATTTTTAAAGTTTGTACAAATTAGATTATTTTTCTGATATTTAATTATATATAACATAGCCGTTATCATTTTATTCTTTTCCAAGAAATAATTTTATCACACATGACCAACAACAAATTTTTGGACGCCCAAATATAGTAATAGTAATAACAATATTAATGGTGCAGATGATATATATTAAAATAAAGTTAAAAGGCATATCAAATACGATTTTCCCTAGTTAAAATGTGATTTTATTTTTACGGAATTAACGATAGTTTTTTGTAATTAAATTTAATAATATTTTAATAATTTGTGATTGTAAAAATGTAATTGGTATTTATTAAAATTTAATACCGTCAATTTATAATTTATTTACAAACACAAACATCATGGTTACTAAATGATTTATATGTATAAACTATTTGGATTTTAACATTTTATGATAAATTATTTGAGTATGTGTACCACCAAAAAAGTTTATTAGTGGATTGAAGCTTCTACTTCGAATTATCTATAAGAAAATGTCAAACGAGGTGGACATCCAGATTCACATTGCCTCTAACGTAATTCAATCAAAAAAACAAAACGTACATTGTAAACTATTGGTTGAAGATTAACATAACAAAATGCAGCAAAATGTCTTGATACAAAATGTAGCTAAATTAGTTTTTTATACATTTTTTAATAACAAATATTAAGAATTAAAACTATTTTATTGAATTGTATATTGTAAATATGAAGTCTGATCATAAATTAAAAAACTACGTACAATGTACACTTTTCAATAAAACATACAGAATTGTAGCTGTGCAATCAATGAACATTGAATGGATTAATGGATAAATTATTATATTATTGTTTAAAATAGGTATCTAAATGTAATTTTTTTTTTATATGCTGTATGTATCTAGGTACCTAGTTTATAATGTTTTACGAATTTAAATAATATTAGTATAAAGTAAAAAAAAAAAAAAATAATAATTATTATGTGACTCGAATTACATAAAACTATTAGGTAGGTACATAGGTATAAATACTAGTAGTCTTTATGTATTACAATTTATTATTAAACTGATGGAAGTTGGTAATCTAATAAAAATCAATATTTAATACTGAATTAACATATTTTAATATTGAAGGTATTAGAATTTAATTTGTTTAACACAAAATAATATATCTTGATGAATATTTACTAACATTATCCATACATTTTATAATTTTTAATCACCAAGTATTTTTCAATTTACAAAATTTAATTTATAAGATAGGTACATTCTGAATTACGTTTTAAAACCACTTCTATCCTAATTATTTTTATTGTCATTTTTCTTTCTCTTTTTGTTCTGTGAGTTTTGATTTACGTATTGTTAATTTACCAATTGATTTTAAAATTTACACAAATACACTGCTATAAGAAATCCGTTAAGTAAATTCTAATATTTCTTGTGTTTTTTAAGCGATTGTAGTTGAATTATTGCGGATCAAAACAATAGAAAAAATAGCGATTTAAATAATTTGTTAATATTGTTATAGCTAAAATAATTAGTTAATAATTTAAATTTTAATGTAACCTAATAAATTTAATTCATTACCTAGTAGTTTTTATTTTATTTTTTTTTTTTCAAATAAATTGTGAACGATAAATATATTTTGCTGTGTATTTTATCTTTGCCTTACTCTAATAATGTTGCAGACAAGTGATATATATATATATATATATATTCATATAAAACTGTATGTACAATGTTATTTTTAGTAAGTATACAATAAATAAATTGTATAAATAAATTTACATTTTAAATGTAAAATGTTACAAATTAAAATTAATGTATTTCATTGTAAGTCATTTTTTTCTTAAATGTATAGGTCCATACATATGTATTACACCTATAATATAATAATATGTATATTATATCAAACAATGTAATACTAATAATTGGTGATAGCTAAATATTGTACTCTAAAAAAAACATAGATATTATTTTATATTATTATTTATTTATTTTATTAATTATTAATTAATTATAATTAATTTTATTATTATTGAAGCATATTATTTTAGTGAACCAAATATCAAAACAACAATAATTATTATAATAATAAATAATATTAATTTTGTATGACCAATGATGGTACCAATATTATCATATAGGAGAAAACGTTTTTGTTAATATACGACATTCTTACCAAAGCATTTTAAATACATAATATTAAATAACATGAGTAGGTTTCATTGAAAAACTCAAAAATATTTTATTCAATCACAGTAATTTATTCACAGTTTATTAAATACCATCGATAATTTCAAAGTCGACAACAATATTAAAAGTTACCTACACAAAATGGTTTACTTTTAGAACTGTAGTATAAAATGTTAGTAACATGATATAAATTGATAATTTAATTTTTCATTGTCAATATTAATTAAATCACTTTAAACTCGCTGAAAATTGTTATTTAAATATAATTTTGGATGGTTATTTGTTAAATGAGAATTTTTGACGAAAAAAATATTTTTATGACTTTAGTATGATAATATTATATTCGCAGTTAAAATGATAAAATTGTTATCATGAATCAGACCGCATTTCTTGGAAAAAATATATATAGATATTGAATGCATTCCGCAATTATTATTGATGGATAAGCGACCAAATTTTAAAAATTGTTTAAAAATAATTGACTTAATGTTAGTAAAACCTTTTGACATCAAATATTTATTGAAAATTAGATCTACAAAATGGCTTTCTTGATTTTTATTTTATTTTTTAAATAAAATATTACATTTTTTATTTCAAATTCCTAAATATTCAAGTTATAACGCCACGCTGTAATAATAATTAAAAAAATAATAACTTATAAATATTCAATTGAAAAAAAGTTATTGCATCTGTTAAATAATCCAGTTACACCCTGTATGTGTAAATAAGGTATGTGTATAAATATAGAAGTTATTTTATGTATACGGGTCTAAACCGAGAATATAAAATTCTAAAGAAATCCCACCTGCCCTCGATCCTGCATAGGACTGGAGAAGGATAATATAATATTATTATAATACGTATATGGTAAATAATCTCGTACACTAAAATATTATAGTAAACATATATCCATCCAGCCGGCTGGTATTACGAGGACTCGTGTCATCCAGTATTGCCAACCGCACGAGGAAATATGACGACTCTTGTAACGTACTACACTACTCTCCGTTTCCACGACCATGACACATCAATTGAATATTGTGTTTTATACGTATATGATAATATTGTATAATTGTATACACTCAGCGCAACCACCGCTTAGATTTAACCCCATTCCATTCAACCTTGAAATAGAACGATCGTTTACAAAACGCATATTTGGTAATAAAATAGTTCACGGTATGTAGATCAGGAATAGGTGTCTCGGTGTTCGTCAATTGCGCTGAAAATGTTAGACTACCTGGAATGTATACGTCTTTTGCGCCGGTGAATTTTTCACGGGTCAAAAAGGTGTACATCAATTGCGCCAGTAAAATATCAGGTATACGGTATTCGCTACAGCTATGTATACTACGGCGCACAGTGTTCCAAGACGCGGTTTGGCCGGCCGAGATACGAAACAAGACTACATAATATTGATTTCGAAAATGCAATAATAGGTAAAATTATTACCATTTTATTTGTACAACATAATTTAATCTCCAGATAACACTAGCATATTATCGCATTTTCGTTAATTTTTTCGTCAATTTCGTTATTGCATAATTTCAAAATGTCAAAATACAAAAATAAAATGTTGAAAAACGTGTAAAAAATTTCGTCTCATGTGGATGATATACGACATGTGTAAATA